>JBBPTB010001047.1:0-11388 GCA_038093875.1 Boletus tylopilopsis
CCCCTTCCGAGTCATCAGCAAGCCTGGTAGCTTGTTTGACGCATGCGCGTACCCTACTTTTTTGCATACTTACTATGGCAGCTGTCGTGTCGAGGCTTCATGCTTAATCTTATCTATAGTGTATCAATCATATTACTTTTATTTCCCTTAAATAGAGCTTGAAAAGCATTGAATAAGTATGTATCAGAGATGGACCTAGCCTACTCACACTTGTAACGTCTCTACTTGTATGCTACTTAAACAGCACATCCAAGAAATTTTTGCGTGCGCTACCTGTTGTTTTGTGTGCGCGGTCGCTCATTTTGTGCGCACTACCTGCCAATGTGTGTGCGCGATCGCTCATTTTGTGCGCACTACCTGCCAATGTGTGTGCGCGATCGCTCAGTTTATGCGCGTCCCTTTTGTGTGCGCGTATTTTTGCATCACTTGGACCTCCATAGTTCGGACGCGAAAAGGCTTTTGCAAAATACGACACATCAAATGATCCGGATTGGGCTATTCCCAACTTCATCCTTGACGTACAGGCTAGTATCAGGGTGGTCTCGGAACATCGAAGATTGATCAGTGACATCATTCTACTTGGCTTGTCAATCGATGCTCGTTTCCCAGGGCGGACAAACGGTGCCCGAAATACACTTTGGGGTGTTGCTCCAGTAAGTGTCTTGCAAATACCTAAGCAATGGTATTATTTCCGAGTTTCTGTCGCCAGTGCACCGCTGAACTCCACAGTGCTTCTTGGCCACACTTTCCGCTTTAGTTGATGCTCGCTCGTATAAATATCGGCCATGATGCCGGACAGTGCAGCATTCAGCACACTTACCTACTTGATTCACCATGGCTCCTTTCGTCCCTAACGGTGTATACAAAATCGGCAACGTCGGGTTCAGCGGTCAAGTCGCTGAGCTCCGTCATGGGAACCCAAGGGGTCAAATCGTCGGAGCCTCTGATGGTGATAGTGACGATATTGATCAATTGGTTTGTCACGCTGCTCTTTGTAGAGAACTGTATTGACTGGCTTTGTAGTGGTCGATCACAAACGTTGGTTTTGGCGGTAACCAGATCATCATCGAGAGCTTGTCCGCCGAAGGAAGCTTTGCAAATGCACGACAGATCCAAGTACGTACCCTTGTTGATGGGATGATATCAAGCATGCGAAACTGAACGACAGGGTGCTAGCCTCGCTGGTTCCAGAGTCAAGAAGGTCTGGACCGTCGTGAAAGTAGATCGTGGCTATTAGTGCGTCGGGTTGCATTTCTTTTCCCCGATCCGTGTTGACATGTAGTTCCACCAAGTCTTCAATCACCGGATGCGAACTTTGTTTGGGCGCTTCCTGCGGCCAACAAGCCGGTATTAAAATTCATTTGCCATGCATTCACAAATGCCTCACCCTGACTTCTCGCAGATTGTTCTTGTGCACCATACTGGGAAGGACAACACCAAGTGGGAACTCACCCCTTCCGAAGTGTAAGAAACATCGCCGCATGACCTGAAGAGCAAGTGGGCACGAGAGATTAGAAAAGGGTTGGTTGTGTATGTTATATATCAGAAGGTGAATGGAATATGCCCACGCACGCCCGAACCGAATGTCATCGATTCATCCATGCTAGTCCATCACCGACTTTTCATTGACCTCGAGGTTGCCCTGAGCGACCACTGGATCTCTCTCACAGGGACAATTGAGCTTAAGAACTTACGAAGGATCTGAGTCATTGACTGTGTAATCTTGGTGGGATGAATGAACTTCATCTTCAGGAATAATCTGCACCGAAAGCTACTCAATAGTACTGACTCGGAACTTTCGGAACGTGCTTTCACTAATCTGAGTCCATCCCATTCACGGATCTATGGCAAGCAAAGAGGTTTCACGTGGTGGGATCCGGTGGCGCGCTCGATTAGAATGAATATCAATTGGAAGTACGAGTAAGACAGACCGGATGCAACGTTGGTAGCTTCTCCGACGTCGGTTAGCTGGCGAAGGCGGATCGCTTCCGAGCGCATATGTAGCCGTGGACGAATGATGACACAGATGATCGTCACGGTAGAACGAGGATGGTGTATGGTAACAATTTACTTTTTATGGTGCATGACTGCTGGCGCATGTCGAGTCACCTACACGTCCCGACTCGTCCCAACCTCCATCTGTATCTCTTCGACGTCCTCCGAAACCTCGTTCGGTCCAGCAGCCGCGAATACCATCGTATCGGCCACCGACAAACCGAACGCGGTGTCGACGTCTTCACGTTTACCTTGAGCATCGCGCGCATAGAGCTCCCGCATGCTCAAGACGAATCGAGGGGTGAGCGTGTAGATGGGCACGTATTCCACCGCGATCAACAGAAGCAGACGCCATCCAGACGATGGTACACTTCCGAATATGGACAGCAAGTTGGCAAGGTTGAAAAGTAGGATGCTGTCGCCAACGCAATGTTGTTGTCAGCTCAGAAGACATTCGGCAAGGAGACCCCCAAAGGTCGCATGAGACTGGGACGTACGCAAGAAAAGAGAGTATGCCTTGCTTGACAAGCAGACTCATGTACTGGTTAAGTTGCCATGCCTTTGTGGCACGGTACATTTGATGTGATTGCCGCACCACTTGGATGATCGCGAGGGTGCAGGTCGTTCCACCCTGCGCGATTTGAAAACCAACGGCCACGGTCGACCAGGTGGGTTCTGCAGATGCCAGTGAGCAATATGAAAAATCGAGTATCTGGAGGATTTGCGCTGTGGAAAAGCCAATGGACAGGGTGGTAGTTAGTGGAGTGTACTATCGGTTCGGCTAGCGCGTCCATACCAGGCAAATTCTTCGGAATGCTGTTGACGATGATAGAAATGAGCGTGGCGATCATAACCGCCGAATACAGCGTCAGAAGAGTGCCAAGGACGAGCTTCGATCGATTATACATTGCCCATATGCGCAAGACCACCAAAACTCCAGTTACCCATCAGAGCTCTTTTCTGGAGGTAAGATACGGAGCAACTTACATTCGGCTGCGGCATAAAAAACAAAGAATGCCCATGCACTCATGATACCGATTACTTGACCTAGGAAACCTCCATTAATAATAGGATACCTTTTGGCGGGTGTACTCACAACTGTCGAACAGACCTCAGTTTCGTAGCGCCCGCGGCGATGGGAACGTACGTCTATTAGTACGCAATTCACCACGTTTGGTAGTGTGAAAAGTCACGAGAAAAATACCTTTGCGCTGCCAGGTAACAAGGCAGTTCCTACTTCAGGCGGAGTTACGGTTTGTTCAGTCTCACGTTTAAATCCCAGACATACAGAGTGCAGATACTCTGATGAGCCACCTCATGTTAGCATCGAGCGTGTCTGACAACAACCACAAATTTACACGACAGTGAACAAGCCAAAATAGCGAAGCTGTGACGATGCTGAGTTGGCTGCAAGTCATGACGATGCACCTGACAGTTCGATACGTACGGAAACGAACAGTATTGACACCCATGTCCAGGGTTTGCTCTGGGGGGTGATCAGAAACACATCGCTTTGACAAGTGGTCATCTGCTGACCCAGATGTATTCTATCTAGAGGGATATCAGTGGTATCTCATACATCGAGAGGAACGATAATACCTCGTTGGAGAATGTAAGAACTGAGGGTATAAAGTTACCATATGATATGGAAACAGAACTTGTGTGCACGGCTCACTATAATCATATCCAACGGCAACACAGACGGCAACTGTGGCATGGTTGTAACACGAATCTTTCACGAAAGAAGAATGAGCATACGGGACAGGTTGTTATTCTGCTGAATAGAGGTCAGTGCGGCCAGCAGCTGCTGCAGCATATCCGGGTCGGGTTCAGAGGACATTGTCTTGATGGAAGTGTGCAAAGGACTCAAAGACACTCTCACATGTTTATAAGGAGGCAACCCTATGACACATCGGGTGGAGTTAAGTGAGCGATAGAACCCTGATGGGCGCGGTCAGCATGAGGCACAAATGAGGAGCGCCACATAAAACTCTGATTATATCACTCTAAACTGCGTCGACTCATGGTGAGCTGGATCCGAACAAAGAGCCCTGTATTGTTTTACCTTGGATTTTGTCGTCGATGCATTGTTGGCGCATGGTGCATGCAAACTTCAAAGCGCGGGCAGCCACTTTTCACAGTGCCTTGCGACCCTGGAGTGGTTTCTAAGACATGATGGCATCATAATGATGCCGACATTTCATCAAGTTCGCAGCCCCAGTGTGCCTGCACGTTCAACCAACGGCCAATACGACCCGTTGAACCAGGATCAGCAAGAACCTGAACTCTGTGACAAGGGTGTCCAGCGCACTACCAAGTAGTACTAAGTTGCAACTTGAATTGGTTCATCATTTTAATAGCCAGTTTTACTCACCACTCTACGGCGTACTCTTTGACGATTCACTCTCAAATGACGAGAGTTAATGGTGTGCCTGACTTTGGAAACGTAAGACGATCGATCGGCGGTTCGACGTCACTCGCCCGCCCAGAGGAGACTAGCCTAGGGCCAAGCTTGATTGAAAGTTCTAGTCAGCGCCGATCGTGGGTCGTGCCAGTGCTCTTCGTACAACGCCGGTCCTTGAGATCTTGAGAACCCGAAACGAGCATGAATCCCACGTTTCAACGAGCTACTGCGGCACCACTGTAACAGCCAAGGATGATTGCCTAACCCGTTTCGAATCATAGATTTTACCAATGTGTATCCCTGGGCGTCAAGCAGCCGCGCCCACGGCTCTGAATCATACAAGGACGTCCGAACACCCGTGGCAAGGCATTTCAAATTGTGTTCGTGGCTCTTTGATATTTGGATTTGCCTTGAAACGAACGACGAAGAAATTTTTTTTGTAACACAATCCTCCAGGTGAAACACATTTTGATTCAAAGCCAAGCTCAAAATTTGGGCATTCATTTTACTCAGGCCGAGTTGAGCAAGTTCACAGCCAGGCTAACTTTCAACACGAGTGATCACCGATCAAGAGGAAAGGAAAGTATTTCGGATCGTAAGAAATCGTTGCGTACTACAATGACAACAAACATCTCTCAACACCCGACGGGAAAAGTCATTACTACAGAACCGGAAACGTCAGCAAGTTCAACGAGTCCAGATACTAAATGTCGTCTTTGGAAAGCGGGATCGACGCCTACGGCTTCATGTAATGTAGAATGAAGCAAGAAGAAAAATCCAGTAAATGTCTGATTTACAAAAGTCAAGGAGGTATCGGCCTTTTCAGGAGCAACTCCTTTAGAAAAAGAGAGCAGCCACGGCGACACCAAGGATACCAGCGGCACCCAGCTGTGCGGCGTTCGCGGACGCGCCATTATGGGTCGTGCTCGTGGCTGTGGCCGAGGTGGAAGTACCCGTTGCTGTACCGGAGCCAGAGCTAGCGCTACAACATTAAATGACGTCACTTGCAATACCAATAACCAACTCACGGAGTGGTTGCGGTCCCAGCCGTGGATGAGCCAGGGGATGCAGTAGGGCCAGGGGAAACTGCACAAAAAAATTAGCTCCGACAACACCAGAGGAATTTTCTGCATACCAGATGTAGTGTTCACGCAAGAAGTTGATGCTATCATCACGTCAAAAAAAATAGATTCAATCGGGCACGGGGAACGACATACTCCCAGGGTTGACATTGACCGCTGCAGTCTGTGCAGTATTACCGTTGCCGTCACGGAGGGTGAAGCCAATGGATGTACCTACAAGGGTGAGTGCAACGTCGATGCGAATTAAAAGTCAAGACATACCAGAAGCAATGTTGACAGTCCAGGTTAAGGACGTCGAGTTGGTGGGGCTAAAACTCTCGATGGCAGTACCAGTAGGGTCGCTGCCAGGAAGAATGCTGTATTACATTGGAATAAGCGAGAGACAGGAGATTACACAAGACAGATACGTACCTCTACGAGAAGATCGCGACACGTGAGAATGAGAAGGGAGGGATGTACATGTGTTTCACACATACCAGGAAGTAGGGTGCTGCGGAAGGGCGAAATAAGGACCGGAGGGAAGGAAAAAGAGCCAGGAAACCACTCACGCACACCTCCCACCCACGAAATCAGGAGGGGTTCACACTCGTCGACATTGGAACTGACCAGTAATAATAAGCACAAGTGTGAGAGTGTCGAGTGGTCATACTGACGGGGTGTTGATCGTAAAGTTGTTCTGGGCAAGCACACCGAGGAGGAAGAGCGCGACGGATGCGAGAACGGCCTTCATGACGACGGGAGATGAATGTACGAGACAAGCCTGCGGAGAAATATGTGTTTAATTGACAACCGACCCATACTTTTTATGTCTCCGCCCAAATTTGTTTACTAGACGTTACGTCAGCATTGACCTTCTGCTACCAAGTAGTGTACAAGACGTAGTTACTAAACCCTTTCTCAGTCTTGTCGGACCACATGCACGTTGGTCACCAGCCCGTAGTGATCACTGATCCATTCCCCCGTCCCGCACTTGGCCCCGATACCAACCCGCCCTACTTCTTCCACCTCCACCCCGCCCCGCGCAAACCAAAGCACCTTGTCCAGCCGTCCAGGCGGATACTGACTCGGCGGCTGATACCCCCACGTAAACCCTTCCTGCTCGTCCTCCCCCCCTTGCCACGCATCCGTCAACCCAACATCCTCCGCGATCCCCATATCCGACGGCCCGATCGCATTCATGTCCCCGCCCACCACACCTCCATGCAATTCATACTCTTGCAGCGATTCCGCGATGATGCGCAACTGCTCCGGCCGGGCACGTGCACCCTGTGGGAGCGACTCGAGATGCGTGTTGGCGATCCGCATCTGCACGATCCCGTCCGATAATCGGGGCGCGTGGCGTGGCGCGGGCACCGCGAGCTTGACGTCCACGAACAGCCCGTTGCGCGTCATGCTCGAGTTGCTGAAATCGATCGTGAACGCACCGCAGACCGGGATCGTGCGCGAGATCAGCGTGACGTTGCCATAACCTGCACCGTGCGGCCATTTCTCCGTCGACGATGGCACGACGAGGAGGCTCCGCTGGACCCACTCGTTGGCGAGGATCAGCCCGAACGCGTGGACAGACACCTCTTGCAGCAGGATACAGCATGGCTCGGGGCGGTCGCCAGCCGTCTTGCAGTTGAACACATCCTGTCGGATATATTCGAGCGCCGTGGCAAGTCGCCTCTTGGGGGTTTTGGACGCGAAATCAATGTTCCACGTCAGCAGTCGGAACGATGAGGGAAGTGGTTCTTTGATGCCATGCGCACAGTTGGACGTCTGTGCCCATCGCTTCTTGTGCATCGAGTAGCGCACGGCTCGTAGGGGTCGAGGGATATCCAGCATGTTTGACCTACCCCTGATGGGGAGCGGGACGGTCTGCTGCGTGTCAGAAGAAGAGTTCTCGAATTCGGACGGTGGGGAGGGGATAAAAGGCTCGTCAATGTCAGTGTCAAACATGGTTGAAGAGCGGTCGTGGCCACGCAGCTGTATGTCCGCTCGATGATGGTGGGGTCAGTTATCTGAGTCCACACACGCCCCCCTTTAATAATCCACGGGTTCCCTTTTATCACCCACGCCTTGAAACTCCTTGCAATCGATTATCTGGCATGAGGCCGAGTTCCGGCTCAGACGGCATGCCGTGTGCCTGCATCGTGTCCAAGACTTCCGCCTCGTGCATCTGATCTTGATGGGCGCAAAGCATCATTGCATTAGCAAGCTCGGAATCGAACAGATTAACACAACAGATCCCATCGATATGTATATAGCGTGACCAAACTTTACAGTTCGTCCGTCTCCCGCCCAATGATGGTCTCGACCTTTTCCAGGACGAATGCGCTGATAATGTTGGCCTTGATTTTGATTTCGTCCAATTTTGTCGGCGCCAAAGTGCGCTTGCTTAGGAGTGATGCGAGTCTACCGGCACACAAAACATGTCAGGACCCACAGCAAGACGCCGGAACACCGGCTCACCGTTGCGATTCTTTTTCCAAGTATGCCTCGCTTGTGTTGACAATCTTCTCCATCACACGCAAATAGTGATGCGACGTGGCACCAAGTGACTGTGACAGTGTCTTGGCCTCCTTGTAAATTGCATCGCGAGCATGTCCGCTCGCCGCAAGGAACTTTTGTGCGATCGAGTCAAGCTCCGGTAGACGACCGGCCTACATTCATTTGAGTTTGCAAAATTCGAATGGAACGGAACATGCTTACATCATTGCTGAGACCACCATGACCGCCGACAGTGCGGTGAGTGCCGCAGCGCTCGTTCAGGAAGCTGACGAATGCCGCCTCCGTGCGTGCCCCCTCATAGCTCTCCACTTCCTTACCACCACGAGGGAAGAACTTGATGGTGGGATATGACGAAACATCGTACCGGCCCGCAATTTCCTTGTTCAGGGCTGCATCGGCATCAATGTTGGCCACAATGCACTGTGTGGCGGTGTCAGACCTTGACGCGCAACAAATGAAGGCAAGACATACGTTACTCTCGTGCTTGAAATCCTTGGCGACTATAAAAGCGTTGAGAGGCAGCAGGGCCAACAATAAACGCCAACTTACCCTCTTCATAGACTGGCTTCAGGCTCTTGCAGTGCCCACACCAAGGGGCAGTGAAGGTGACCAGAACGTCTTTGGTTTGGTCCTGCCTTTATAAGGGCACGTGCCTCTCTACAGCAGCGATAAGACATACCAGTGCGACGTCATCAAACGTGTGAGCATCCAAAATCAGAGTCGTAGGGGGTGGCGGGGCTTTGATGTTTGGCAGGAGGAGGGACTTTTTCGCAACGCTACACACGCGTCAACAACCCGTCGTCTCTAATTCGTCAGTGTGTGTTTGCTTACAAAGTGGCGAGTGCATCTAGGTCCCGGCCACCCTCGTAACTTTCCCCATTACCTTTGGCATCGAACCACTTGAGGGCTACGGCGAGGCGTGAGGGCGGTGACACAAAGGGGGGACTGGGTCACATACTGGGGAAACCGGTGACACCAAACTTTTCACCGAGGGGGCGACCTACACCGTCTGCGTCTACCTTGGCAATAACGAGTTTGTCTTTTTCGTGCGCGAACGCATCCGCGAGCTGTTCGTACACCGGAGCAAGGTTCTACAAGAGATTGTTTTTAGACACGATTGGTATGGACAAAGAAAGGGTTGCATGCCTTGCAGTGACCACTGTGGTGTCACACGACAGTAAGTCGGAAACACGTACAGAGTGTGTTGAGACTCACCACCACGGCGCGAAGCTACAGGTAACAGTGTTGGTAGGCTTGTTATATAAAGAACGAATTGACTTACAACTCTACGAGAGCGGGCTTGCCCTTTCCAATTATAGAATCAAAGTTGTCAGGCCCGAGTTCGATCACGTTGGAGGCAGAGACGCCTGCCAAAAAGCCGGCGAAAAGGAGTGAAAGTGAAAACCGCATGGTGGAATAAGAGAAAGTGAAATGTCTGACGTGTGTGATGGAACACGACAAGCTTAGTCAGCGTCGGGTGGTAACTTTGCTCGGACCGGGAATCTCAGTCATCGTCATCACTCGCTTACACCAATACAACCATGGCTTCCAACGAAATCGACCAAGACGACGTCGGGCACGAAGATACCGAAGTATTTCTCCACGAAGAGGATGTCTACGCGGAAGTTCCAGACGAGGGCGATATACCGATGGACGACGATGAGGATGGGCCCACCGAACCCACCGACGGCGAGGACATCAAACCCAACTACCTTCAACATTTCCGCAATCACGCTGGCTCTGTATTCGCGATCTCGTGTCATCCTACGGAACCTCTCGCTGCATCAGGAGGCGAGGACGACCTGGGGTACATATGGGACATTACCGACGGGGAAGTCATCGTCAAACTCACGGGGCATACAGATAGCGTATCGAATACGGCGTTCAGCGGCGACGGTGAAATGATCGCGACAGGAGGAATGGATGGAAAGGTCAGGGTATGGAGAAGAGTCGGAAAAGAACACTATAGAACATGGGAGTTTGTTACTGAGCTTCAGGGGCCAGACGAGGTCATGGTGCGTGTTCTGCTTCGGATTTGGAATATAGAGCCAACAAAAACCTAGTGGTTGCGATGGCACCCCAGGGGGACGGTCCTTCTCGCCGGATCAAACGACTCTACTGTGTGGTTATGGCAATGTGAGAGATGCACGATCACTAGTCGATCGTTGTGCTAACCACACTAGACAGTGCCCTCGGGAAATACAATGCAAGTGTTTGCAGGCCACACCGGTCCTGTGCAGTGCGGCGAGTTCACGCCCGATGGTGAGTGAAACTCGCTGGTCTCGTCGATGCTCTTATCGATTGGTCCAGGCAAGCGGATAGTGACGGCCTGTGCTGACGGAACTTTGATCTATTGGGATCCGCGTTCGCCGACTCCCGTTTTCAAGCTTACACCACAGGATTCTCGTTTCGATCTGGATGGAATTACCTCTTTAGCAGTCAACCTCTCCTCCACACTGGCTGTTGTGGGGGGGACCTCGGGAAGCGTCCGAGTCGTGAGTCTGAGTAAAGGGGAGGTGGTAGGTGCCCTTGGAGGACATGCCGAGGGAGAGAGCGTCGAAACGGTTCAGTTCGTCGATCTCTCTGGAACAGCGAGTGGTCCTGGCGTTGTCGTGACTGGCGGTACGGATGGTAAAGCGTGCATCTGGGATGTCGGTACGATGCGTCTGCGTGCGACTCTGGAACACGGGGTTAGTTTCATTGCATTTTCTTCAACGTGGCCTCTGACAGACGCTTGCAGGACGCAATCACAAAGGTGATGGCGCACCCGTCGGGGCCAAAGAGCCATTTGATTGTGACAGCGTCTGCAGACAAGACACTTAGGACGTGGGATGCACGGACGGGAACACTGATCAAGGAACACATAGGCCACCACGGACCCGTTCTCGACGCATCGCTCGGCCTACAGGGTTCGGTGGTCGTGAGCGGTGGGGACGATGGGACTTGTCTCGTATTCACGACTGAGATAGATCTTACGTAATCCCAGCAGTAAGAGCTGCGGTGATCCCGAATGATATCGCTGTCTTGACTTTAATCATGTACGCTAATTCGTATGGCCAACCTCTGTCCAACAATCCGTTCACAGACGATCCAACGTCCGCACACGCACGCTTTCCAGATCTCAACGCTTCTGCTTCCCCTGCGAGCTACCCCCAACAGTACTACCAAGCACAGCCCCAACAACAGCAGATCCCCCAGTTCACTCAGGCCTCTTACACACCCCAGTACCCAGCCCAAACGTACGCTCGTTCGATGATACCATCGACCCTGACTCACCCCCTATCCTATCCAACAGCCATCAACCGAGCGCGTTCCAGCCCACCACCACCACCACCTTTCCACAACAATACCCGACCATCGCGTCCGGCTACCCGTACCAGAACTACCAAGCCCAAGCCCAAGTCCAAGCCCAAG
>JBBPTB010001048.1:0-11388 GCA_038093875.1 Boletus tylopilopsis
GTGCTCTTCCGATCTACCGCTACGCCTCACCACTCCCCCCCTTCCCCCTTCCCAACCCCCGCTACACCCCACCACCACTCCACCCCCTTTCCCTTCCATGGCCTCCCCCTCTAAACCCGTTGAACTCCACCTCAGAACCCCAGAAGTCTTTGATGGCAATGCTGCTAGAGCCATGCCTTGGCTCCTCTCCGTCCACTTCTACCTCGACACCAACAAAGAGGTATACAACTCTGACCAGAAGAAGGTGGCATACGCCCTTTCTTTCATGACTAAGGGATCTGCCCTCCTCTGGGCCAACACCTTCCGACTTTCTTGTTGGGATAAAACGACTGGAATGGTCACCCGTAAAACCTGGAAGGAATTTCTCAAACAATTCTCCGCCACCTTCAACACCCCCGATGCCACCACAGCCACTGTCTCTTGGCTCTCCATGGAGCGAGTCGCCGAGAACAACCGAAAGACTAATAAGGAGAACCTCTCCTCCTACATCGCCGATTTCCAGAACCATGCCCAGACCTCCACTGTCACTGAGGAAAAGGTTCTCGTAAGCTGGCTCCAAGTTGGACTCCCCTCCACCATCGTCGACAAAATCCTCTCCCTAGAAAAAGTCCCCGACACCACCAAAGAGTGGTACAAGAAGGCCTTGTACTTCCAAACCCAGATCGATCAGGCGAACACCATCGCCAAGATCCGAAAGGGGAAGACTCCCCACATCTACCACCACACCCCCGCCCCCACCCCCTCGAAATCCATTGACTCCAATGCCATGGTTATCGACAAATTCTCTGTCTCCCCCAAGAAGCTCACCCCCGAAGAGCGAAAGATCTGTTTTGTGAAAGGACTATGTCTTCACTGCAGAAAACCCGGCCACATGGCGGCCAAATGCCCACATTTCGCCTCCAATAAACCCATCACCATCAAAAGAGTTGAAGAGTTACCTCAACTCATCCCCACTGAAGACAATGATGAGGAACCCACCACTGTCGCTGTGGTATTCTCCCAGGATTTTTAGGAAAGAGGACTTGGTCGACGCAAGAACCCTCTGTAGCTACGTGTGCCACTATTTCCACCTCCGTCTCTAAACATGTACTTCGTATCCCAATACAACTCGTCTCCCCCTTGCACACTATGAAAACTGTCGACACGACTGCCCTAATCGATAGTGGCGCAGACCTGAACATCATCGATTGGGATTTTGCCAAGAAGAATAAACTCCCTCTCACCCGCCTCCCTTGTCCCATCCCTGTAAACAACGTCGATCACTCCCCTAATCAGGGAGGAGATATCTTATACTCCACCAAACTCTTCCTGAATGTTGAAGGAGTGGCCATGAAGACCACCTTCCACGTAATGCACTGCGGAAGAGAGAATGCAATCCTTGGCATCCCCTGGCTAAAGAAGGCCAACCCCACCATCGATTGGCTCGCCCAAACCCTCTCCCTCTCAGAATCCCTAGATGAGTCCAAAGACCTCTACCACGTGTACGTCGCTGATACCAAGTGACACAACTCCCACTTCCACCCTCTGACCTTCTCCCTCCCCCCAGTCTGACATATTAACACCTTCGAGTCGGAACACGACAAACTCTACTCCCACATCGGATACAAAATGGAGAAACAGTTCCTCACCCGAGCAAAAGTCAACCACTCCATCTGTCGCATCATCCAATGTGGTTCCTGATTCATCCCAGCCGCCGCCATAGCCAAAGTAACCACTGCCACTGAACTCGCGGCTGCTGCAGAGAAAGCTAAACCAAAACCTGTCCTTCCCCCCAAATACCAAGACTTTGCAGAAGTCTTTAGCAAGGAAGCTACCGACCATGTTCCCCCATCTTGACCATACGACCACAAGATCAACCTCGATGACTCCTTCACCCCAAAAATCAGGAAGATCTACCCCCTCTCTCCTGACGAAAGAAAGGCTACCGACAACTTCATCGAAGAGAACCTTCGATCAGGAAAGATCCGTCCCTCAAACTCCCCACAAGCCTCCCCCTTCTTCTTCGTCAAAAAGAAGGACGGCAGCCTCAGACCTTGCCAAGATTACCAGTACCTGAACGAACATACCGTTCGAGACGTGTACCCACTCCCCCTAATCTCCGACCTCATGGATCGTTTTAATAACTCCAAATGGTTCACAAAGTTTGATGTCAGATGGGGATACAACAATGTTCGCATCAAGGACGGCCATCAATGGAAGGCCGCCTTCATCACTCACTGAGGACTCTTTGAACCCACCATCATGTTCTTTGGCCTCTGCAACTCCCCCACTACCTTCCAACGGTTCATGAACAACTCATTCTGGGACATGATCGCTGAAGGGTGGCTCACCATTTACATGGACGACCTCCTCATCTTCTCTCCTGATGAAGCCACACACACTGAAAGAACCAAACGAGTTCTCCAGCGAATGCTTGAACTAGACCTCCACCTGAAAGTCGAATACCTCAGAATGATCGTCTGTCCTGGACAAATTGCCATGGATCCCATCAAACTAGATGGAATTGCCTCATGGCCCACCCCAACCAAAGTCAAAGACGTCCGTTCCTTCCTCAGGTTTGCCAACTTCTACCATCGCTTTATCCCCGACTATTCCACCATTGCCTGCCCCCTCATCGACCTCACTAAGAAGCACCCCCAGTGGAACTGGTCCCCTTCCTGCGAACAAGCGTTCACAACACTGAAGCGACTCTTCCTCTCAAAACCCATCCTCCACCTCCCGGACGTCACCAAACCCTTTGCCATTGCCACCGATGCCTCTAAGTGGGCCTCCGGCGCCATTCTTCTCCAGACCAATCCCAATGGCGACTGGCATCCCTGTTCCTACCTCTCGAACTCATTCTCCCCCGCGGAACGTAACTACAATGTTTATGATCGAGAACTTCTCTCCATCATGAACACCTTGAAAGCCTGGCACCACTACCTCCACAGCTCCGCCTTTCCTGTCCAGGTTTTCACCAACCACAAGAGCTTCATGTATTTCTGCCAACCCCAGAACCTTAATTGCTGCCAGGCACGCTGGCTCCTTGACCTGGCCAACTTCGACCTCAAAATGGTCCATGTCCCAGGAAAACTCCTCTCTGGCCCCGACACTCTGTCCCACCATCCTGACCTTTGCCCCTCCGACGATCAGGATAATGAACGAACCACTCTCCTCCCTGCCTCTCTCTTCGTTAACCTTGTTGACGCACCACTTACCCGCTGCGTCCTAAAAGCCAGAGAGTCTGACCCAGTACTCCTCTCTGTCCTTCAATCCCTCGATGGCACCATCCCCCCTGTTATGCTTACTGCGAGCACATGCCCAAGCAGAATAAATGTGAGTCGAGGAGAGGTCAGATCAATAGTGAGCCGAAGGCAAACCTTGTGCACTGCGAGCGAGAGGCCCAGTGGAGTGCGCGTCCTGTACACAAAGTAAGGCCGACGACCAGCTAAGGTGTGACCTACGATGAGCTCGATGCTAAGTAGAGTGAGGAGTGCTTGGAATGTTCGCGAGGGTCAAGAGGGACAAAGTCTTGACGTTCGAACACCAGTACACCAGTAAAGCAAGTAAGATTGCAGGGGCCCGCCTAAGGGCAGCGGTGATGGCAGTGATACAGGCATAGAACTAGCTTAAGGCTCCTAGCTAGTACTCTGGGGTTTATATACTATACCAGAATGGTGCACAGACCATCTGGGCTAAGGGTGTCCTCCTAATGAGGAACAAGGGCCTTCCCACATCAGGAAGGGGGCGAAGGGTAATACCTGAATGGTGTAAGACCATCAGGGCTGAACGGGATCCCGCTGTCAAGAAGAGTGGAAGAGGATCACTGAGGATCAACAGGATCAAAGAGGAAGACTAGGTGAAATGTGAACCTAGTCTGACACATGCCTCAGATGGCAAGACGAGTCCATCGGGCGTACATGGCTGGACAGAGGGTCAAGAGTGGTGCTCTGCAGCAAGAGGAAATACTAAGGTAATAAGATCTGCTGTCTGGGTGTACAAGGATCAGTGAGTGTGGCAACAGCAGATCAGAGACGTATCCTAGCCACGATGGGAATACTCCCATCCGTCGGGCGGTCTAGGGTTGCCTATAGCAACCAGCGTCATCATGAGTCATACCGAGTCATGCCCCAGATCTAGGCATCGGGGGAGGTCATGTCGCGAGGGCTAGGGTCTGAGTTACCCCTCTGGGGCATCGCGAGTGCTGAGGGTCAAGGGTTACCCCTCAGAGGTCCAGTTTAGCGTCTTAGCGGACGTAGGCCCAGTTTAGTATCATGACGGACGTGGGCTCAGTTTAGTGTCATGGTGGACGTGGCGAGTGGCGGTTGTGTACTCCTGGGTGAGTACTGCATGAGTGAGCATACGGGCTCCTCAGGGTGGAAGGTGTCTGCTAGGCCTTCAGGGTAGGCGTGTCCCGTCCATCAAGGGCAAATGGTGAAGAACAAAGGAAAATAAACAGGGGTTCCGGTGGGTCTGGTCCGGCAACCAAGGAAAACCGTAACATCTTGTCTCACAACTCAGACTTGACGAGTCCAATGTAGATTACATGGTATTGAGTAGTGTACTCTACTGTCCCTCCTAGTACCAATATTAACAGTTTGGGCTACCCATGCATTGTGAACTTGTGATTTGTCTGAGCTCATATGAAGTCACATTGTGCTACACCTATTAGTCCAATACAGTTGTCATGTCAATGAGAGGTTACAGTACACAATGAGTGATTCCAGGGCTTAAGAAGGATGTAAAACCTAGAAAGCTGCAAGAATGCACCAATGTCAGCCATCTTAAAGATAAAATGAACAAGCACAGACCATGCAGTGAGGTTGGTGGATACAATTGGGTGATGTCACAGCTTGAATGGTAAAACATCGAATGGTGTGATGGCATGACACTTACTCAGCTGACACAAAGCCACTCATGCACAACTGGGGTCCTTTCCCAGCTGTCTCCAAGGCATGACTTTTCAAAAATTCCTTTCCATGAAGATATGAAAAGTACTGTAATATCATCTTGGTTACTCACTGTGGACTCTGGAGTCGTCCTGAGTTGATTCAGCTAGTGGCTAGTCCACTCCTATCAAGCTTTTTGCTCTTAACAGTCAGCAAGGGTTGGTACTTGCCATCCTTCAGGCCTGATCTACTCCCAGGGATGTACAGCATGCCAATTCATGCCATTTCCAAACCAGGGTCAAGTAAATTTTGACTTATTATGGATCACAGTGTAGGTCCATATGCACTCAATAATATGATATCCCATGAGGATATTGCTGGTGTGACCCTTAGTAATGTCCAGGATCTTGGCAATGCCCAATGGTCCCAATCAGATGGTGATTCAAATGTACCTGGACTGAAAGGCTCAGCTCATGCAGAACCTTTGCAATTTTGTACAACATGGGACACAGCACTCTTTAAGGGACTTCCAGTGGATTGCTGGTCACCTTAACTGGGCTTTGAATGTATATCCTCTGTTGTGGCAAGGCCTTTCATCCCTGTATGCTAAAACAGCTGGAAAACTACACCAGAAAGCTCTCATCTGGGTCAATCACAATGCTTTCAACTGCCTCAATTGATGCTGGGGGCAGCTCAATGTTATGGTTTTCCCTGGTTGCTGGACCAGACCTGCTGGAACCACTGTTTGTTTTCTTCATTTTCTTCACCTTCGCCCTTGATGGATGGGACACGCTTACCACCTGAAGGCCTGGCAGACACCTTCTGCCCTAGGGAGCTCTGGGAGCTCGCCTATGCAGTACTCATGGAGGAGTACACCACCAACCTGCCATTGTCCACTAATGGCCACATCACCCTTCTGAGGGGTAACCCTGGACCCTCATCCTTGCGATGCCACACCGCTCCCGATGCTTAGATCTGGAGCATGACTCACAATGACCCCCAGTCACTAGGTGACCCTTGTACCACTGCACGGATGAGAGTATTCCTGTTGCGGCTAGGATATGTTCCTGATCCACTGTCACTATGCTCACTGATCCTTGTACACCTGGACAGTGGATCCTGTTATCATTAGATTCCCCTTTGCTGCGGAGCACCATTCTTGACCCTCCGTCCAGCTGTGTACGCCCAATGGACCCCTTTAGCCATCTAGGGCATATGTCAAGTCAAGGTTCATGTTTCACCTTGACTTCCTATACGATCCACTTCTGCTCTTCTTAACAGCAGGATCCTGTTTACCCTTCGCCCCCTTCCTGATGTGGGAAGGCCCTTGTTCCTCATTAGGAGGACACCCTTAGCCCAGATGGTCTGTGCACCATTCTAGTATAGTATAAAGACCCAGAGTACTAGCTAGAGATCGCTAAGCTAGTTCTATGCCTGGATCACTGCAATCGTCGCTGCACTTAAGTGTGCCCTTGCAATCTACTTGCTTTACTGGTGTACTGGTGATAGGACGTCAAGACCTTGTCCTCTTGACCTCGCTATCATTTCAAGCACTCCTCGCTCATCTCTAAGCATTGAGCTCATCGTAGGTCACACCTTAGTTGGTCGTCAGCCTCACTCTTGTGTACAGGATGCGCACTCCGCTGGGCCTCTTGCTCGCAGTGCACAAGGTTTGCCTTTGGTCTACTATTGATCTGACCTCCTCTTGACTAGGGTTTACTCCACTTGGGCATGTGCTCACAGTAAGTGTAATAGTGCAGTAGTGAAGTACAATCAAGTACAATGGTGTAGAACTAGCTTAAGGGTCACTAGCTAGTATCTCTGGGTCTTATATACCAATCCTGAATGGTGCACAGACCTTCAGGGCAAAGGGTGTCCTCCTAAAGAGGAACAAGGGCCTTCCTATATTAGGAAGGGGACAAAGGGTCAAAACAGGATCCCGTTGTCAGGAAGAGCAGAAGATGATCAGAGGATCAATGGAATCAAATAGGAACTCAAAGTGAAATGTGAACCTTGAGTGACACATGCCCTAGATGGCTATAAGGTCCATCTGGCATACATGGCTGGACAGAGGATCAAGAATGGTGCTCCACAGCAAGGGGAAATGTATGGTACTAAGAGATCTGCTCTTCAGGTGTATGAGGGTTAGTGAGTGGTATGACAGTGGATCAGGAACATATTCTAGCCACAACAGGAATGCTCTCCTTCCTTCAGCAGTATAAGGGTCACAAATAATGACCAGGACTCATCATGAGTCATACTCCAGTATCCAGATGCAGAGTGTTGGGCAATGAGGGGAAGAGGGTCTAGGGTTGACAGGTGTCCCTCTTCAAGGTGGATCCAGCTAGGTAATCTATGGGCAAAGATTCCTAGGGGATAATGCATGGCCATTAGTGGACAATGGCAGGTTGGTGGTGTACTCCTCCATGAGTACTGCATAGGCAAGCTCCCAGAGCTCTCTAGGGTGGAAGGTGTCTGCCAGGCCTTCAAAGTGTAAGTGTGTCCCATCTGTCAAGAGTGAAGATGAGGAAAATGAAGAAAACAAACAATGGTTCTGGCATGTCCAGTCTGGCAACCAGGGAAAACTGTAACACTCATGTGGGGTCACAACTAGTGGCCTGTTTTTGGCTGGCTTCATCCCTTGGTGCCTCAATCATGACTGCACATCAATTGGCTTCATCATTTGATGATGTGTCTTCAAACTCATGCTGACTAAGCAAGTCTCATGACCCTTCTAGAACCCTCTTTGCACAGCATCACTTGACAACTTCCCTTTGAACTCATACTGGCTAAGTGTCATGTGATCTTTCTCTAATGATTCATGACCTTTGTTACGGTTTTCCCTGGTTGCCAGACCGGACCTGCTGGAACCCCTGTTCATTTTCCTCATTTCTTCACCATTTGCCCTTGACGGATGGGACACACTTATGACCTGAAGGCCTGGCAGATGCCTTCCACCTTAGGGAGCTCTGGGAGCTCGCCTATGCAGTACTCATGGAGGAGTACACCACCAACCTGCCATTGTCCCCTAATGGCCATGCCACCACCTGAGGGGTAACCCTGGACCCTCAGCCCTTGTGACACCACCCGAGGGGTAACCCTTGACCCTCACCCTAGGGGTAACCTTGGACCCTAGTACTCGCGACACCGCCTCGCTCCTGATGCCTAGATCTGGAGCATGACTCATGGATGACACTTGGTCGCCATCATGACCCTTGTACCGCCGCACGGATGAGAGTATTCCTGTGACGGCTAGGATATGTTTCCTGATCCACTGTCACTACACTCGCTGATCCTCATACACCCAGACAGTGGATCCTATTACCATAGTATTCCCCCTTGCTGTGGAGCACCGTTCTTGACCCTCTGTTCAGCCATGTACACCCAATGGACCCTTTAGCCATCCAGGGCATGTGTCAGTCTAGGTTCACGTTTCACCTAGACTTCCTATTTGATCCCATTGATCCTATGTGATCCTCTTCTGCTCTTCCTTGACAGCAGGATCCTGTTTCACCCTTCACCTCCTTCCTGATGTGGGAAGGCCCTTGTTCCTCTTTAGGAGGACCCTTAGCCCTGATGGTCTGTGCACCATTCAGGTATAGTATATAAACCCCAGAGTACTAGCTAGGAGCCTTAAGCTAGTTCTATGCCATCTTGTACTGCAATCCCTCTGCACGTAAGTGTGCCCTTGCAATCCATCTGGTTACTGGTGTACTGGTGCTAGGACATCAAGACTTCGTCCCTCTTGACCTTCGCTAGCATTTCAAGCACTCCTCACTCACCTTAGTCGTCGAGCTCATCGTAGGTCACACCTTAGCTGGTCATTGGCCTTACTTTGTGTACAGGATGCGCACTCCACTGGGCCTCTCGCTCGCAGTGCACAAGGTTAGCCTTTGGTCTACTATTGATCCAACCTCTCTTTGACTAGCGTTTATTCCGCTTGGGCACGTGCTCACAGTAAGCGTAACAACCTTGCACTTTTCCTTAGTCATTGAACACCTAGACACTATGTAGTTCTACCCCTGGATACCTACTTGTGTCACTACTGCACTTTGTGGGGCACTTGCAATTGACTCCTATTGATTGGTGTACTGGTGATAGGACTCAAGGTCTCATCCACCTTCAACCTCACTATTGTTTCATGAACATCATTACTTGGCACCCCACAAACCACTGCTAAGACTAGTATTTTGAAGGGAAAGGTGGCAAAGAGGCAAGTGCTGAGGCTCTGTCATCAAGAAGGGGGAAATCTTGGTGAAAAAGGCCAGGAAGCTATTGATATTGCATCCAGGTGGTCCAAATGGGCATTGACAATCTTCAGGAGCATGCACATTGTGGAGGGGGAGGTAGTGAGATCTGACTGCATGTTAAGCAAGCTGTTACCGCTATCACAAACTCCAGTACTTTGGAGTTGCAAAGTCTAATGGGACATTGGCATAGGACTTATGTATTGCATCCTTGCTGACAATTGTGCCCCAGGTTTCAGAGAAGGAGAGTTAGAATAGGATTGGAGTGAAATTACTATGATTGGAGCAGAGGTGATCAGAGCAAAGATCAAGAACCAGAGCAAGGAAGGATAATAATGTAAGTCAAAGATTGCCCTAAAAAGTATGGAAACTGCATAGTATGTTGAGAGATCATTCATATCCAGGTAGGCCAGGATGTGAAAAATGTGACAAACACATATTCCTTGGTAAAAGAAACACTAATCCTTACTCTCATATACTGACAGAGTCTCAGCTTTGAAGAAAAGGGGGCAAAGTCACACTATACTTGCTTACCTAATCAACACTGTTTGTAAATCATCAAATTGAAATAGCCCCTATTTTGTTTACCATCACATTCATCCCTGGACCTCAGGATTAACATCACACTAGCATGCCTTCCCATCTCCATCAACTTGCCATCACATACACAGCACTGGATAAAAAAGATCAGACTCAAATATCTCTCCAAGCTGATAATCATATCCTCTCTAT
Source organism: Boletus tylopilopsis (assembly GCA_038093875.1). Classification (NCBI taxonomy): domain Eukaryota; kingdom Fungi; phylum Basidiomycota; class Agaricomycetes; order Boletales; family Boletaceae; genus Boletus; species Boletus tylopilopsis. The sequence continues at coordinate 9,848 of JBBPTB010001048.1, forward strand.
GCAGTCCTCTTCTTCAAACCAGTGTCCTCTAATAAATGATTATCACTTAGCAGTGCAAGTCTTCAAAAAGAGGCCAGAAAAAACCATTTATATTCCTTTTACATTCCTAAAGGATGCATTTTGGAATCATGTTCCTATCACCAAGGATGCTGACTCCTTTGCCTCTGGTTTGTCTAAGCTCCCCCTTTTTCTACTTAGAATGGTCCACCAGCAAAAATACCTACCATCTGGAAATCAACATGAGTATTTGCATATGAATGTATATAACCACTCTACTGGGTATGTGATATCTTTAGATTTACATGCATATTTATAATCACACATATGACAGTGCTGTGCTCCACATAATGGCCCAACAAGATGGATCAAAAGCAATTCATAATCAGGATAGCTTGTGCATCCTATCACCAGCTGACAGTGCTTACTATAGCACTGGTAAAGCAATTTGTACCTTTAAATGGGAAGCCAATGGTGTCTCTCCAGTACCACCCTTTCAAGATATTGTGAAACTCTTGGTACTGGTTTCTGTCAGGGGCACAGTACCTTCTTTTAATCACAGCTGCAACTACTTTGCCATGGTTTCAAGTCTTTCTATTCAGCAATACTGCCATCCCTTTGCTCCATTTCAGAGAACTGAAAGCAAGCAATTTTGAAAGCAATTGAAGCAAAACAAGATCAAAGGAGAAAGACTCACAGATCTTGTAGGACTAGTTATCATACAGTTCTATGAGAGCTGTCTTCATCCATTACCTTCAGTTCATTCACCCAATGGTATAACTAGTACCATCCATAATTCTTTCTATAATCTCTTTTCCTTTTGTTGGTAAAGACTTAAAGATCTTGTACTAGTCATTATGGAGCTCTATCAGAATTATCTTTTATATCATCTTCTATGTTGATTGTATATTCCATGTAACTACTTATATTTCTTGAATATGCATTTATCAAGCCATGTAATCTGCATCAGGCCATAAGTCCTAGCTTATGTAAGCAAAATGTATGAAATCAAACAGAAGAACAACTGATGAGGATGGTCATTGTATTTTGAGTAAACAGTTGGGGCTTCTGATTTTATCCAGAAACTGCAAATTCATGTCCTTCTAGATGTTGGTGCAGATACCTCAATCTATCTAATCTTCAGCTGACAAATGCATGGCTGAAGTAAAAAAAATGTACAGGGTTGAAAGATGGAGTAGAAAGGGGGTACATGTGCCCAAAAGTGTGTTGACTGGAGAACTCAGGAGTGATGACCAAGCATCAGGGGTGTCAAGGACATCAACTCTGAGACTGGAGGTTCATAAGACATGAGTGTCTGCAAAGGTAAAGGTAGGTGATACCCAGAGTTGGATAAAACTAGAATCTTCAAGTGGTAGACTGAAGGTCATGACAAAAGGAGTGACAATGGTGAGATGGGAATGTGGCCACTGTGCCAACATGTTGGATCATGTAATAACACTATATAAGGAAACTCTGACAATCTCTGCTTCAAGTCCTTTCATGACCTCACAAAATTTTAAACTTGAGTTCATTCAAAACCAAAT
>JBBPTB010001049.1:0-11374 GCA_038093875.1 Boletus tylopilopsis
CTCCGCATCATCATCATCATCATGACCGACTCTGACCTCATCTCCGTTGAACCCGTCCCAGCTTCCCAGGAACCGGCACCTGAAACTTGCGGCGAACACGAGGCTTCTGACGTGTTAGATCATGACCCAAATGCACAGGTTCAACCGGACATCGTACAGGATGACACCCACGTTGAGCACCAGCTCGACGCGCCTGCAAAAGACGCAGACCGCGACGACCCTCCTCCCCCTCTTATCACCGACGCGTCCAAGAAAGGCGAGTCCGTCCCTACCAAACGTGCAACACCTGCAAGCAAGGACGCAAAATCTATTACCGGAAAAGCAATTTCATCCGCGCCGGCACACAAGAAGGTGCGTCAACCGTGCTTTATGTGCACGCTCGATTCATTAGTGGCCATGTGTTGGACAGGCTTTGAGTTCAGCCACGTTGGGTGCGGGCAATGCCAAGGCAGCCTCTCCAAGCAAGACCCCTACCGCACCTTCTTCTCCTCTTTCCAAAACCGCCACCCCAAAGAAACCGACTACCACAACTTCCGTTAATTCAGCAAGGATTACGACCATGGCTTCGTCTAGAGGCTCAACTTCTGGTCCTGCTCCACCCAGCAGGAGATCATCTATGCTTCCCCCGAGGGCCCCTTCCGCGACGGGTGGACCTCTCGCACCAAAATCACGAACTTCTACTTTGTTGGCATCCCTGGCATCCTCTGCTTCATCCAAACCTCCCCCCGAGGTGAATGCGACATCCCGCACATCTGTTGTTTCCCCAGTGCCGTCAGTCGCATCCCTCAAGTCTAATGCAACTGGCGGTGTTCCCGCTGCGTCTCGCCCTCGTGCCGCTGTTTCGGAAGCCGTGAAGAGAACACCCTCCAGTTCGAGACAGAGCCTGCCTCCGGCTGCCGTCCAGCCCCCGCAGAGGCCTCCAATGCGACCAATGGGCTCAATCTCCTCCATACGTGAGGTTCGCGATGACCCAAAGGTACTTGAAGATCTACAGGAAAAGGCATGGTGTTACTTCAAAACACTCTGATCTGATCTTCTGACATATTGCACAGTTAAGGGAAGCAACGGAGAACCTCTCCACCAAGTCGAATGTGGTGGCCTCTCTCGAAGCCAAGATTTCCAAGCTTGAGGCATCCCTCGACCAAGCTCAGGCTGACGTCAGAACCAAGTCAGCAGCTATTGAGCAATTTCAAAGCAAAAAACAATTGTCGGATGCCGAAGTCAATCGTCTCAAAGCTCGCTTGCAACAGGTGCAGACCGAGCATTCTCGTGACCGTGCTGCACTCAATTCTGCCAGTGACGAAGTAAGAATCTTGGCCTTCAGTTCCGCTCCTATCTGATATTATTGTAGCTCAAAAATGCCAAGGACTCCATGGCAGGTCAAGACGCAAGCATCAAGGCCCTCGAGGTGCAGATAGGAACATTACAGGTTGATATCGCTGCAGCCCATGAGAATTTCGAGTCACTCAGGTCATCGAGTGACCAGTCATCGGCAGAGGCTGCGGCAGCCGCTCAGATGGAGCGCGAAGCTTTCCTCAGGGCTAAGGCTGACGTCGAGACTGTCACCGCGGAACTAAATAGTCTAAGAGCTGTACACGACAGAGCCCTTGAAGAGGTGACAGCGAGGTCTATCCAATCACAGGAGCGCGCAGCTGAGATAGCAGCTCTTACTGCTCAAATCGGCGAATTGAAAGCGGAAAGAGAGGATAACGCAGCCAGGATATCCGAACTAGAAGTTGAAATCCTGGAGGTGAAGGAGGGTCAAGAGAACACCGAGGATGAACACAAGCGGACCCTTGCTCGCCTCCAGAAGCTGGGAGACGAGCTAACAATGGCCGTTGCCGCCACACAACAGGCTCTACGCGACTCTGAAGCTCGGGACGCTGAAAGCACGCAGAAAGCCGCTGACATCGCTTTGCACCATGCTAACGAGGTACAACTTATCAAATCCGAACTCAGCAAGGCTGTTTCAGAAGTTGAGGCGTTGAAGACCGAGCTCGTTGTCGCCCACGCTGCTCACAACGAGACGAAGGCGGTGGCCCAAACTTCTGCTGAAGCACACGAACAAGAAATGGAGGAAGCGGAACAATCATATCTCTCCAAGCATATTGAATTGTCGGAAGAAATCAGGCGGCTTACTGCTGAGCTCCAGGTGAGGAAGACCCTCCGAGTAGGAACGCGAACCCTTGACAACATTTATCTTAACAGGGACTGGAAGCGAAGTATAGCGCCAAAGTTGATGCCGTAAAGGCTGAACACGATGAACTCCTTGAAGAGGCATTTGAGCGGGCCAAGGCAAGTGGGGTATCTTCACGCCAACTGTAAATGCTAACACGGGCCACAGAATGAGGCAGGAGAAGTACATGGTCAAGAGCTCCAGGCTTTGCGTGCCGAATCACAGGCAACCATCGAGCAACTTCGTACTGCTCATCAGTCCACCATGGACGACCTCCGGTTGGAGCATGAAGCTGCTCTCGAATCTCAGGTTGGCGCCCTCGAAAAGAAACTCAATAGCATTTCACTCGAGCTTCGAGCTACCCAGGATGACCTCTTGAAAGCAAAGGCCGCCTTGGATACATCGCGTGCTGAGGGTGAGAGCCTGAAGGCACAGGTCGAGGATGCACGCGCCAGCTTTATAGCAGCTAACGCAAATGCCGATCAGGCAGCCGATATTGAGCATCTCACCAAAGAGATTGCCAACCTCCGCGACGAAAATGTTATGCTCAATGATGTCCTGGCCGTTACGAAGGAATCTCTCTCAGAGATGTCAACGAACCATTCCAAGGAGCTTGAGGAAGCATCACGCATTCGTGTGGAGGAAGTAATGAGACTCCGTTCCATTCACGATGGGGAGATCAGCACCTTGGCTGCTCAGAAATCTGAGCTGACACTGTCGCTTTCCGACCTCGAGGGCGAGATTGCGACCTTGAAGGCCCAACTAGCTGCCGTTGAGCCCGCCGCGGCTCCAAGGAGCAATGGTGCTGTGCATGCGACTGCCACGACCGTAACACGAGACGAACTGCAGAAGGTTCACGAGGCACACAATTTGAAAATGCATGACCTACAGGCACAGCACGATCGTGCCGCGAGGGCGTTGGAGATGGAGGTGGAGACACTTCAAGGGCGGTTGGACGAAGTTCAGCAAGATGTTGCCCGAAAGTCGATGGAGATACAATACCTGGAGCAAGAACAAGAGGAGAACCAAGACTCGATCACTCGGTATGTCAAGGTTTTTGGACTGCAGAGTTTATTCGGAGTAGTGATTGCGCTGGCCGTGATCTTTGATTTCATCTAACTATGTCGCTTCGTTTACTGTACATTTTTCTTGCGTCACCCATGTTTGATTTGATTGGATGGTTTTCATTTGAACTCATTTATTGACTATAACTTGCACGTTTTCTTGCAGATTGAAGGCAGACCTTGAAGCACTGAAACCGACACCAGCGTGATCGAATGCCCAACGGCGGCCACGCTTCGTTCGATCTCCCCAGCCTCATGTATTCGGTGCGGCTCTTTCTCGTGGCCGTTGCCCATTATGACCTTTAATGTCCGGAGCTCTCCCCATCGTACAGGTTCCCTACCCCAGTTTCTTTCTTTTTACAATCACGAACAGTCTTTATACACTATTTCCTCATTACATACCTATTTCTAGTTATGCACGCAGTGGAAAAAAATATATATAATGACGTGGATTTCGGGTACTATGTATATTTCTATGTTTACCGGAAATGGCAGGTTATTTCCTAAAACGGAATACTCGACAGTTTTAAGATTGCCGGGACAAAAGTGACCTTTAGCTCTTTACCTTTAACACTCACCGGCACCGACGACGACGACGACAAGATGGCAATTCAAAAGGAACCTGGCCAGAAAGGCGTCAACTGGTCAAACATCGCCGTCGGTATGTCCTTCTCCGTTCAACGACTCCCATCCTTACCTTTGGTTCGACAGGTGCAATCATGAACATGGTACTGTGTTTTGTCTTGCAGCAAATTAATACTGACTTTTACGATTTCATCTACGACCGCTAGTTCGTCAGTAGCATTTTCTTCTTTGCTGTTTTAGTCCCTCACTCGTTTGCCTGCTGCTCTAGGAGGCAAGTCCAAAAGGTGCCTGATGTCTATATGCATGTGAATGACCTTGCCGCGCAGGTGACCACTTTGGGACAGCCTCTGGAGGTACTCAAAACCCAAATGGCTGCCAATCGGTCGCAGACGATGCTACAAGCAACCCAGGCCGTCTGGGCTCGTGGTGGTGTCAATGGCTTCTTCCAAGGACTTATTCCATGGGTATGCGAGACGCTCCCCTCCTCATCCTATTTCTTACCTCGGAATGTCGGCAGGCATGGATAGAGGCTTCCACCAAAGGCGCCGTTTTACTCTTCACAGCTTCGGAGATCGAGTCCGGCGCTATGAATATGGGCATTAGCCCTGCTGCAGCCGGTCTCATGGGTGGTATGGGTGGTGGCGTTGCTCAGGCTTATGCGACTATGGGTAAGTGAACACATACTGTTAGATTGATGATGAGCTGCAATGATACGCATACGCCTCCAAGGCTAACGTTATGTCGCTATGCTCCCTCAAATTCTAACCTATTTCGGGACTAGCACAGTGTCTCATTCCCTTACCATTCGCTCATGCACTCGCTTGACAGGTTTCACGACATGCATGAAAACAGTTGAAATTACTCGACACAAAGAAGCTGCGAGTGGTATACAGCGGTCAACCTTCCAAGTATTCATGGATATATATCGCAAGGATGGCATCCGGGGCATCAATAAAGGCGTCAACGCAGTTGCTGTGCGTCAATGTACCAACTGGGGCTCACGGTGCGCTGTCCGCTTGATATTTGACCTTTTGTTAGTTGACCGAATTTTAGCATGGGTTTTGCTCGCCTGGCTGAGACAATGATTCGGAATGTGCGTGGCAAAGGCGAACAGGAGAAACTGGGTGCGATGGACAAGGTACTCGCCTCTTCAATTGGTGGCGCTCTGGCAACATGGAACCAGCCCATCGAAGTCGTCCGTGTCGAGGCATGCCTTTTCTACGGCGTCCATCTCTGTCATTGACACTTCACAAAGATGCAATCCATGGCAAAGGCAGCTAACCGCCCCGAAAAACTGACGATCCTGAGCACATTGCGCTTCATTTACCAAGAAAACGGGATGAGAGGTCTCTACCGAGGCGTAACTCCTCGTATCGGTCTTGGGATCTGGCAAACGGTTTGTATGGTTTCCTTTGCGGACTATGTGAAGCTTTGGGTAAAGGGACGTCAATGATGGAACCAAAGGCCTCGTTTGATTTCTCCGATCGTAGAGGAATAATATCCTTGTTATTCTGGGATGCACGATTAATTATACCGTTCTTATACAATAATTAGATGGCGGTGCATGTGGCTATGTCTCGTTCGACCTTTCGTTCCGTCCCCCCCCAGACATGAGTGCAAAAGTCTCGCCAAACGCCCCGTTGCATCCCCTCCTGGCTCAGTACCTTGTTCAGCTCTCCGCAAACCCTCTTCGCACCAAGGCGATAACATCAGGTTAACATGCCTCGCTTCCTTCACCTCGCGTACATGGCTCACCAATTTTAGCGACCTTCTCTTTCCTCCAAGAGGTCATTGGATCGCATGCTGCTGGTGTCCCTCCTAGCCCAACCCCGAAGGATGCCTCAGTACTCACCAATACTCTCGCACGCGCGCATATTGACGCCAAAGCGTTCAAAATGGCCTTGTACGGCTTCTTCGTATCTGCTCCTCTCGGCCACTTCCTCGTCGGTTTATTGCAAAAGGCCTTTGCTGGTAAAGTCGGTCTCAAGCACAGAGTAGCACAGTTGTTGGCGAGCAACCTGCTCATCGCGCCCATCCAGACCACTGGTGTGTCCTCGAATTTGTCGGCTACTCTCTTTCCATGCTCAACTCGAAAGGATAGCTTTTCTGGCCTCCATGGCTGTGATCAATGGTGCCAAGTCTGTCGAGGACGTTGTCCGCACTGTCAAAGCGGGTTTCTTTGCCGTCATCCGAGTGCGTCCATTATCCTGTGTGACGTGCCGTTGCGAAGCCTCATCCTTTGTTTCTCAAAGGTGAACTGGATAGTCTCACCTTTGTCGATGGTGGTAGCGCAGCAGTTCATTCCAGTCGAAGTAGGTGAATTATATGTTCAAAGTTCAACAAAGTTGACGCAGCCCTAGCTTTGGGTTCCCTTCTTCAACATCATTCAGTTTGCTCTAGGAGTCAGTCGCTTCCTGACCATGATTTATGTTGTCCAACCCTTTTTCTACAGACAATCTTCAACATCAAGATCAAGAGATTACGCCTCGCCACCGCGAAGAAGGAGCAAGAACGGAAGGAAAGGGAACGTGCAGAGTCTGCTGCCGCCAAGGCTGAGTGAACACTGGCGCTGGCTGGCTGACCATATTTCATCTTTTTCGAGGTAGGGTCTCTGTTCTGGCGCAAGTAATTATACCAAATCCTACCGAGGGACGTCTGTTACTACCATATGCGGGTGATGGCCTGGAGGTGGCCCTTGTACATAGCGATGTCTAGTACGCCATGGAGATAAATCATGACTTGAACCTATTTCTCCTACAACCGTTTCGACCTGCCACTTTGAGAGCATGTATGTTCCAGGACGGCCAACATGAAGCCTCGCTTCTACCATCGTCGTTTGCGAAGGGTACAATACACCTCGAAGGGTAAGTCTTCCTACATAGCGTGGCGGAAGAAAACTACAAACGGATCAGCAAGCATAAGGAACCCAACGAAATACTTGCGATGGGTCAGCTTCCTCTGCACCGTCTTTGGTACCTAATCTGATCACATAACGAGATGGGTGGGTCAACGAATGGTTCCTCAAAGTAAATTTCACGGGTGCAAGACAAAGTCTGATATGTGTGAGCGCGGCAGATATGGCAGACATGACACGACATACCCTCGACTGAAATCGTGTTCTACCACGCCCTCTTGGGCTGTGACAACGAGAGGATTCATCTCGGCATTCCACTCACTATCACGGATCGATCGCATTATCTCCAACCTCTCGCGCTGAGTTTCCGCATACATGCTCCGTTTGACTTTCGCACTTTCTACGTCTTCAATGGCCTCTTGAAGAGCAGCATGACCAGCGCCAAGATTCACACCCGACAACAGGATAAAGCCCGTTCTTTGTTCAGAAGGTATTTCCCAGAATAACAAGAAATCCACAGAAAGGGGGTTGAAGAGGGGAAAAACTTGAGGGAGAGTGATACCCGGGATATGTGGATGTGATTGAACTATCGAGTTGGTAATGATCCTGCTCTTTTCTGACAAAAAGAGATACGAGAGGGTGGGATCATGCACCGAAATACAGCACTTGTTCTGGCAAAATTGAGTGAATATATTATCCCAACAAAGATGCAGCTTACGACAGAGGCATGATGGCATCTAAGATCCAAGGGTGGAGGGTCGCCATGTCCGGTCTTGCGGCCATGTAAAACATCGCCCAAAGTTGTTGAGATGAAAGCAGACGTGGCCTTGACACAGTCCGCCAAGTCTAAAGAGGATGTACTAAAGGACATGCTGGCCAACTGTGTTGGTTGTAATGGTGTTCTACTCGGTCCTTTAGCCTGGGTCGCAGAACCGAAGCGGGAACTTACGGGGAAAGTTGCGTCAAGGGATGACACTTCCAGGTGGGACTGATGGCAGTAACCTGCTTGACGCACATAGACCTCGAAGTCAAATTAGATACTTCGAGGTTAACGAGGAATGCACTATCGATCGAGGGGTTTGGAGAGAAAGACGCCAACAATTCCAATGCAGGAGTGATTTGATAGGTCCTCGTCACACGTGTACAGTGGAAGGCGCGGCCTCCAGTCTAAGGACGAGCGATATTCAGCTTGCAGAACAGAACATGGATACGATACTTGCTTCTCGATATACGAACAGCAGGCAAAGTTGTTGGGATGCAACCCGGCCAGGGCGCCACGTAAGAGTCACAACAGTAGTGTCACCCGAAAGAAGCTCTTTGTTCATGGGTACAACACAAGGGGCCCAGTCAGAGAGCCTGTTGCTAACGTGTAGGGTCTCGGTAGAGCCAGCTGTCACCAATTCTAAAAAGAATGAGTGTTTGGTCCGGCCATCTGCCCTGGGACAAGCTCACGGGGTGCACTATCTGATGATTCTAGCCACATCTGATCGTCTGGACCACCAACTAGCCATATCTCACCAATAGTTTTATGACCTGCATTGGTCATCCAGAGTTTCATCGGCTTATACTCACCCTCATTGAAGATGAGCGATTCATTGTTCTCGAAAGAAACTGCGAGCTCTTGGCTCGCCTCCTCGACGTCGGTTCTAATCAGTATGTCTGGAGCGTAGGTAGGATTTTGTCGTTGTTGAGGGGTTTCCTGTAGTCGTCTACCGCGTCGCGCAAGTGGTTCTTTGGCAGGAAACAAACCAAGGAAATTATGTGTGATACTGGGAATAGTTAACGAAGCTGCCTGGAATACTTTTACTGCGATCGAAAGCTGGATTAAAGCGAACACAAGACGTGAGTTTCGACGGTCACAGGTCCTTTACAGTCTCACCGTCCGGTCTTCATTCGCACGGAGGACAACTTCTTTTACGCATTCAACAATGACATTGTTGTTAATCCAAGAGGTATCTTTGTCCTTTGCCTCCACAGCAAGCGTTAGGTTGGTCAGGTTCACCTCTGTGTCCAATGGATTGCGCAAAGCAATGTCTACCCAAAAGGATTCTAACAAGCGCTGATGAAAATGCGTTAGCTTTTAATGCAAACCGTAACTCACCACCCACAGTGGCCCTACCACTCTTCTCTAGGGTCTCTTTGCCACGAATCCTCCAAAACGAGGACCATATCCCTTCCCTGCTTTCCCATTCCACCTGGTCTCCACTGGCAGAATCTCGAGGTAGTCGTGCGCGACTCAAAGCTGGGGAAACAAAGGTTATCGGCAATTTCAAATCACGGAAATCAGCATCGCTAGAGGTCGACTTGAAGTGCTAAGCTAGTGTCAGGTCACAGTTACTTTGTTCGAAAAGGGTAACGCACCGAAAATGCCACCCTGAAGTCTTCCAGCAAGACTTTGTCTGAGCTCGGTTCTTTACCGTCATCGCCATTTACGCTATCGATTTTGGCAGAAGGCGCAGATGACCGACGTAATTGGCCCAGGAAGAACTGGACTGCGCCCTTGATGTCACCCGTCGTGTATAATAACCTCCCTAAAACCTACGGTTAATGATAACGGGACGGAAAGGTGAGATGCCTGACCTAGTGGGTGCTCGATGCCCGACAAAACTGTACCAAATCTTGTGTGCTCCATAGAGGGCTGTCCTTCCGAAATCCAAAAGGATGGTGACAAAGTTTTCTTGGGTGGGTTGGTGAAGAGCTCATGGGCTTTCCGTAGAAAGAACATTGTTAGCGGTTTCTAAAGTAATTTTATGGGACCTCCCATGGCATGAGACCAAGTAAAGACGCACGATACCGCACTTTTCGAGCCTATTGGCAGCAAAAAGGTACCACAAAGCAGCCCTTCGCTTTGCATTTTTCCGAGTGCTCAAGAATGCTGCTTGGGCGAGGAGCAACGCTGCTGGTGGTTCCTCTGCCTGCAATGTCGCTACCCCAATCAGTGCCGTTCTATGAGGTTGGGATTTAACTAGAAACCTACGTTTCCTGCTGCCCATACTAACCACCTTTCGCCTTCCAAAGGATCTGCGAGGAAGTCCTCGGTGGGAATACCAGCCTCCCAGCGAACTGCGCATTTGAGGGCTTGCACTTGGCCCTGAGGAGTCATATCCGAACCTAGGGGATAGGAGACGGAAAGTGCATGTGACGCATGCGCGACGACAGCAGGGGAGGGTGACAAGAGGAGCGGTAAAATGTCCTACGAATATTCAGCGCCATGTGTAAATTAGGTGTAGGGTTTGCATTACCGAACCACCTTTGTTTTCCTTTCGCAGTGATTCCCACACAACAATCGCTAGCTTATAGTCACCCAAGATAGTTGCGAACTCTGCAAGGCGTCGTAGCTGTGAAGGGGGAGCGGTTAGGACGCCCGATCCGGACGCCGGTTGTGATGGGTTGTAAGTGGATGGCCGCGACGGGAGAGAGGAAATAGAGGACGAAGAAGTGTGAATAGAGTGGGTGAGATTCTGAGCCGGTTGCGCACTCGAACCGAAAAACTTGCGAGTGGAAGAAAAAAGACGCGAGGGTAGCCGTCTACTGGATGAAAATGCTTCATTCCATTCTAATACACACTTTTCCATCCATGGAACAAGACTCATGACGACGAACTCTCGCGTGAAACGCGCCATTTGCTGAATGTCTGGCTCCGAGAGTCTCAAAGCGTTTGGTGAGGTGGTCGATGACGCAGTGGGATGGAGATGTGGAGATTGGGAACCATTCTGCCAGGTTTCGGGAGAAGGCGGTGGAAGCCGAGGTGGGAGGGGTGGAATTGGGACGGGGGGAGATGGGGGAGATGGAAGAGATAAGGAAAGGAGGAACGCATGCAAGCCATATTGCTTCTTGACAGCATTGAACAGTGCTCCAGCCCTGAGGTAGAGATGTGAAGAAGGGTGGACAGAACGAAACGGAACGACGCACTCTTCTTCAGAGAGGGGAGAGTCTCTGGGATGTACGATGAGAGTATAGAGGAAATGGGTTGTGTCGACCCATGAAGGGAATTCCAGAACACGAGAATGGAGAGCGGTGATGGCTTGCAGAGGGTTGGGAGCTGTAGTAGATACGGCTAGGATTACTGACAGGGGTGAGTCTGGAAAGTGGACCACAGGAAAGTGGACTGACTTACTCGAAAGAGGGTGGTTCCAACCGTCGTGCTTTGAGGGCAAGTGGTCACCTTCGGCACAACGGACGAGTTCGTCCCACCACGGTGTGCGTGTTACGTAGCGATCTGGGTGGTCGTCTAGCTGCTTGAGCCAGTGGGCACACTGGTTATTGATACGCTCGCCAATCCAGTCGATAGATCTGGCTGCACGCTCCTCGTCGTCCTCGAGGCAGGCGTGCTCCACGTCTGCGAGGTCGGAGAACCTAAGGGCAAAGGAAGGGTGTGGTACGATGGTAAGAGAGGTGGTGCGAGTGGTGACTGGGGACGGGGTGAGGTAGGATGTAGGAGGATAAAGAGGGAGACATGCCTTGGGGGAACGGAGAAAAGGACTGGAGGATATCGTGGAGGGGGGGAAGAGAGGCATCCTCGAGGAGATGGACGAGGTCCGGGGAGGAGACAAGACAGACATGCGGGCTCAACGACGTCGGCAACGCCGGACCCATCTTACTTACTTACTATTATCCTTTGCCTTGCAGCCAAACCACCACCAAAGACGATATCTCACTAGAATACTTTCCCACGATATAAATGAAATGAATAAA
>JBBPTB010001050.1:0-11364 GCA_038093875.1 Boletus tylopilopsis
GATCTGTTCTCCGGTTCCAGTTCCGGTTCAGGTTCCGGGGGCGGGGCTGGTTGATATCCGACCAGTAAGGGAGGGAGGGCATCTCGTGCTCTTCCTTCCCTGATGTTCTGCTCAGCTACTTCCTTCTGCTTGTGACGGTAAAGGGCCTTTTCCTCGGTGCATCCGAATCTGCTTGGTAAAGCAAGAAAGTCCAGATGATCGTCTGGTAATCTCCAGAGGGCAGGGTAGTCGTGTATCGGTACTGCTGGGAGTCTGTGGGGATCCACGACAGGTTCTGGTGACGATGATGGTGCTCAAAAGCAGGAAATGATGTGGGGGGTGAGACCTACTGTTGGGGGACAGGGTCTAGGGGAAAGTTAGTTCTTTTGTTACGCTTACCGTGCTGAGTTGTCTCCTGGAATGTGGAGTCAATGGAGGGCGAAGTAATAGGTGAAAGTGGAAGCGAGAGCAAAGAGCAAAGTGAGTATGCCAAGTAGTAGGAGGCCCGTTTGATAAGGTGACAGCTTGGGCAAGCACAAGCTGTCGCTGCCTTCCGCACTCTCGTAAGAGCCTATTGGAAAGGCGAGTGGTCCCAGTTCCACTCGGATACGGTCGAGGCAAGTCAAGCCTTGGTCTGGAATGAACCAAGGGAGAGTTCTGTCGAGAGGGAGTGGATTCAATGCAGTGTATTGCGTAGAACTAACTTAGGGAGTTCTACTACTGTGACAAGGGTTTATATACTATTGGAGACGGCGCACAGACCGTTGGGTAAACAAGGGCGTCGCTAGCGACGGTGAGAAGTCTAAGGATCAAAGGAGCTCCACTGTCAGGAAGAGCAGAAGGAAGGGGATCAGCAGAGCGTCAAGTGAAACACTACCATAGTGACCCTACGAGTCCAGAATGACTCGTGGTCGTACATGCTCGGAATCGGGTGAATACAGGGAAAACATCGGATGAGACTGGGTGTCCCATCGTGAGGAGAGAACGAGTCCGATGACAAGAAGAAAAATAAACCGGTACCATGCAATCCGTAACAGGAAGCTTGAGGGGATTTGGAAGGCTTGATTTTCCCCGAAGCAAGATGTTCATCAATGAACTTCTTACACACTTCCTGCTCCTCTGGGTTTAGCTGTTAGGCTTTTCCTTGTTTCGGCAGGAAGTCCTTGTTGAGTTCAATTTTGTGGTTGAACTTTCGGGGGGGTGGCAACTTGTTAGAAGGTTCCTTGAAGATCTTCTTGTACTGTTCATATTCTTTGGGGAGTTCCACTTTGCTCTTTGTGGTTCCCTGGGCAATCTGAGTGGAGAGGGTTGTTCGTCATATCCACTCCTTTTTGGGGAGATAGTCCCCAATGCCCTTTCATTTGTAGAGATGTCACTCGATGTGATCATCCATGTCGAGACCCATGGTGCAGAGGAGGTAGCACTGCTGGATCGGTTCCCTTCGGGAGGGGAGGCTGGCTGTGCCGTTGATTTCTACTGTCCTGTTGGTCCAGTCGATGAGTGGGTTAACTTCGGCCAGCCATGACATTCTGAGAATCATGTTTGTTTGCCACATCGTACAATGAAGAAGTCCTGGTTTTGGGGGACCCCCTTGATGTAGATGGTGACACGGGTTCAGTGGCGGATGGTTCCAGATCGGTTGAGAGTTCCATCCACATTGTAGGCTTCTTGTGGTTCATCAAGTTGAAAGAAGGGGAAATGGTTATGGTGGGCGAAGCCTTCATCCATGAAGCAGGACATGGCTCCACAGTCAATAAGGGCAGTGGTTTGTCCGACATGAACTCCCCCCATTGCAGAAACTTGTAGAGGGATTAAAATTGACTTTTCCTCTAAAGAATCTACAACGGGGTTCATTCTAGGCATTTGACTAGTTGGTTGTCAATGCCGGTCTAAAAATCCTTGAGCCACTCCTTTACCCTTTCTTCCAAAATCTTGCCCCTTCTTTGGGGGACAGTCCAGACCTGATTTATCTGTTCTGAAGAGCTTCCTGCGTCCTTCGGGTATTTTGGCGGTTGATCCTTGATATAGATTTCCTGCAAGGCTTCCATCATCTTCTTCACTCTGTGCCCTTTGGCGACCAGTTGTTCCACCAGTCTGATCGCCTCGTTCTTGTCATATCCATGCAAACCCCATCAACTCCGACCAACTCCGACCCTATTTTGACCAACTCCGACCCTACTATATCCAACTCCGACCCAACTCCGCTTCGGACCCCTGTCCACCTCCGAGTCGGACCTCCAATATCTCCGTATAGTATAGTACACTTCCATAATGTCTTACAGCTCTCGAGTACAGCCCTCTGGCCTTCGGTTATGTTCTACCCTCCGTCGCATATTACTCATCCTCCTTCATTCCTCGATGCAATGTCCATCGCCCCCTTCATAGTATACGCTCCACACTTCTGGTCCGGAGTTCACCCAGACATTGGTATATAACCTCGTAGATACTCTCGCTGTACTTCAGTCTGAATATTAACCACAACTAATCCTCTTCTCATCTGGAATCTCTCTCTCTCTCTCTCTCCCTCTTTCCTTCTCTCCTCCAAAATACTAGGACCTGGGACTGGGCAAGGGCGCGACACATAAGTCCTGTGCTGATGTCCTAAACCCCTCCAATGTCCGATGCACAACTCCAATCATATGTAACTCCGATATTCCCGTGCTTTTGGACCTCTGGCTGGACTTGAAGCGGAGGATCTGTGTTGTAACAGAGTCTTTGCTTCATATGAAATAGCACAAATAATGTAGGGGAAACTACAAGTGCATTGCAATCCATTATGGTCACATGACATAATCACTGTGATTTCTGCTTTACGAGGAATTAGAAAACCAGATTTCAAAGTATTCATAAATGCTTTGAAATGGAGAAGAAGATCGTAAAGAGTTGGCAGAATGTGTACACAATGTGCCCTGGATTCCAGTCATATTAGCTTGTTGATCCAGATTTTGGCTTCATGTGAAGTGGCATACATAATTACAAGTCCACTACAATCCATTACTGTTACACAACATAATCACAACAATTTCCACTTTAAGAGGAGTTAGATAACCAGATTTCAAAGTATTCATAAAATCATTGAAATGGAGAAGAAGATCACAAAGACTGGGGTCATTAAACATATTGCTATTAGCATATCACATGCCAGTAAAATCCCTCGCAACTGATTGTCATTACCAAAATTATTTGAGCCAATTTGGCATCGAAATAAGGTAATAACATGGCATCCTGGTTTCAGTGATGTACGTTCATGCCTCACATACACTGCAGTCCATCGCCCCACAAACACCATTCACTCCTGCAGTGGAATTATGATACCATACACAGATGATGTTGCTGCCGAACTCCCAGGTGACAATCATACACCTTGGTTCAGTTTGGGACTGAGTGGTCCAAGTACGACAGAAATTACTCCTCCAGCAGTTCCACACAGGCTTGAGTGCCTTCTTCTCATGGTGTTTTCAATGTCTTGTCAACTCCCAGCTATGGGAGTCATTTCTTCAGTATATTCGGAGTGAAGTCGAGCATGTCATCATGGAGGTCACCAAGTTTGCACACAATCAGTGGTATCATCTCCACTCAAACTCAAAAGCTTTTTCTGCAAGGTTTCTTGACCTCGCAGGGGAACCAATGGGTTTTGGTCCTCTCATCATTGACTACACGTTCCTTGTTCAGTCCATCTGGGGCAGAAGACCACCAGGTCCCAAGGTTGTCTACCCAATGCAATGCACCAAGGAGAGGCAGTCAGGACCTCTAGCGGATTTAATCCTGGAACACTGTAGAGCATATTGTTGGCATCACTGCATCACAGAGACAAGGTTTCCACAGAACATCGAGCCTCCTTGTGTTGTGGTTATTAATTTCGACCCAGTCACTCAAAATGGATACAGCACATGGGCTGATCTTTATGGCCTAACCTGCTTGTTGATTTTCTTAGAGGTCATTGTTGCATTTACCGTGCAGCTGCTGAGCTTAGTACGGTTCAACTTGCCTTGTTGCTGGACCGCTTGCATCATGCACAACTTGGCCTACTTCATCTTGGCTGTATACTGGGGAGAGGGCACAGTCATGCTCACTCAGCAATCGAGCACATCAACCTCAGGATATGTGGTGCTTTTTTTTTTTTTTTTTTTTAATTCCATTTTTGTCCATGTGGGGTCTTTGACCCTATGTAGGACATGCTAAACTAGGTACTAAAGAGGGCACCTGTGCCCCCACCACATCCCTGACTGGCCGAATGCCCTAGGGTGCAAGTCATAGACCCCCCCTAATTCCGTTGTTCCCGCCAACGGTTTTAGATGGCCCAGCCTTCCAATCAGCGGTGTCCTTTGTTACTACATGTCGTTTGGCTTGGTGGCCTGCCGGTCATATGCTATGGGTTTCATGTACTTGGACCATCCCCGAGGGGACGGCCAGGTAAGGTAGGAATAGGGGTGCAGCTATGAAGGGAGAGGGAGATGAAAGATAAGCTAGTGATGTTGGTGTGTGTTTGAGGTTTTTGCAGGTTTCAAGAGGCAGGCGTGTTTGGCAGGTTCACGTTCTTGATTAGTCTTCTTCATCTCTCTTTCTTTCCCTTACTAACTTAATCCTTGTGACCATCCTGTGATGGAGGTCTATCCTCCTTCAACAAGTGGGAGTTTTGAGTTAGTGCTTCATGATAGCATTTATTTATTATTGCTTCTGTGGGGTTGTGTCATCTATGTTGGGCAAGTGGGTTGGAGAACATCACTGGGTTTACGGGCTTTGAATCTGCCTGTTTGGAGTATGTATGTGAGGAGGTACGATGCAGCTTTGGGGTCAGTGAGTAGTTTGGGGATGCTTTGGGAGGCGTGGCAAGTTTTGTGTCTTAGCTTTTCTCTTTCTTGGGTGTAGAAGGGGCAATCTAGCAGGAAGTGACAAATGCTTTCAGTGGTTCCTGGGCAGTGCGGGCAGTCTGGTGAATCAGTTCATTTTATGTGGTGGAGGTAAAAATTGAGGGGGATATGAGTTGTGCATAACCAAATGAGGATTGAAGTCTGTTTGCAGGTGAAATGGTCTGCAAGCTGAATGAATGAGCCTGTCAGTAGGTTGGGGTCAATTCAGGAGAGATGGGTGAAGCGGCATTGTTACGCTTACCGCATTGAGTCAACTCCTGGAGCACGGAGTCAACGGAGAGCGAAGTAGTAAGTGAAAGCGGAGGCGAGAACAAAGAGCAAAGCGAGTATGCCAAGTAAGAGGAGGCCCGTTTGATAAGGCGACAGCTTGGGCAAGCACAAGCTGGCACTGCCTTCCGCACTCTCGTAAGAGCCTATTGGAAAGGCAAGTGGTCCCGGTTCCACTCGGATATGGTTGAGGCAAGTCAAGTCCTGCGTGGAACGTGCAAGGAGAGAGTTCCATCAAGAGGGAGTTGATACAATGCAGTGTATTGCGTAGAACTAACTTAGAGAGCTCTACTACTGCGACAAGGGTTTATATACTACGGACGATGGTGCACGGACCGTCGGGTCAACAAGGGCGTCGCTAGCGATGGTGAGAAATCTAGGATCAATGGAGCTCCGCTGTCAGGAAGAGCGGAAGGTAAAGGATCAGCGGAGCGACAGGTGAAACACTACCATGGTGACCCTACGAGTCCAGAATGACTCGTGGTCGTACAAGCTTGGAATCATGGTGACTATGGGGAAAACATTGGATGGGATCGGGTGTCCCATCATGAGGAGAAAACGAGTCCGATGATAAGAAAGAAAAATATCCGGTATCCGGTAATCCATAACAGGCATGATGTGGCCCAAAGGCAATTCCAGTGTTCTGTCTCTATTTTCTTTTGTGTTTGGCAGAGTGCTGATATGCTTTGTGGGAGAGGTTTTTTCCTGAGGAAGGGGGGAGCTTTGTTAGCACACTCAATGATCTATGATGCTTAGCCGCTTTTTTCGCTTCTTTGTCAGCCTATTCGTTTCCCAGTATATTTTTGTGTCCCACAACCCATCTCACCGTGATGTCCTCATGCTGAAGGTTGTGTCTTTTGGATGCAGTGCATAGTGTTCTGTGGAATTTGTCGATCAGGTAGTGACCTGATTTGGTTGTGAGTACATCACCAGATTTGATGGTGGCTTGATTGTCTACGAAGATACTGATTGGGGTTTCAATGTCTTGTTTGGTGTAGAGTAGGTGGGCCACCAGTGTGAGACCTAGTGCTTCTGCCTCATAGACTGTGTGTTCCTCTTTCTTTCCTAGGTGGTATCTGATCATTCTCTGGGAAGAGTGTGAGTTTGGGTGGGGATCGGAGTGAATGAGTACCGCTGAGGCTCCAATGCCATTTTCGGTTCCGGATCCATCCATGTAAATGCAGGTGCCTGTAGAGATGGAGTCGTGTTCACGTACAGAGTTTGCTTTGGATGTTGCAGTGCTGGTGAGGTGGGGAGGGGGTTGTGTTGGGTTACAGCGTGAGGGGATGATGGTCTCTATGGAGGCAGGGGTGATGGAGTAAGCGAGTGCTAGATTGTGAAGAGAGGAGCAGTGGTGGATGACTTGGGTTTTGGCTGTGCGGTTGAAGAGGGCAGATAAGGGATGGTTGGATGGAAGGGAGGCTATCCTGGTCGCTGCTCGGTGACATAGGGTTTGGGCTCTCTGTTCCAGAGGGAGTAACTTAGCGTGTGCTTCAGCCGTGTCAGACGCGGTGCTTTTGGATCAAGACCTCACTGTGATTATGACTGGAAGTGAAAGCGCTCTCGAGGCAATTGCAGAGAGTAGTTTCACCCCCCCTCACTACGATCACACTACCAACAACTTGTTCACCCTCCTCATATATCTGCTATGCGAATGGCTACTGTTTTACCCAGTACTGCTGGTACTGCATGCCATAACAATGGTCGTCACATCCGCCCACACCCTGCCTAGCTGCCAGGATCCACGATTGGGACACCTGACTCCGGCATTGTCAATGTCATGGTTCCCAATTCTATTCTGTTTGTTCTCCTCTCTAGTGGCCGTAGTGATGTTCTTCTCTTCATCCATTGAATGGCTCAGCCTGGCCCATTTACCCATCTCACTGTTCTTTGTTTTCATATCTGGGTACAAGCCTCGAAGCTATCCGATCAGAACTCCCAAGCTTATCGATACCCTCGGCCACCCACAAGTCGTGAAATGGCAGTTCAACACCATCACTGCGGCAGCGACATTCCAGTGCCTTGTTCTTTGTTGCCACATTGCTCGTCCCGTCGAGAGCATAGATGTTTTGACTTACCTCGACATGCTCATTCCAGACCAAAGAGATGTCTGGAGAACGTGGAAGAAGCGGGTAGCTGATCGCATTGTGCATGAGCCACACATTCCCTTTGCACCCACAGTACCGACATTTGGTGATGAATGTCAGGTGCAGCTGAGGGACCTCCTCAGAGGTGCTCAGTCGGTGTTACGCTTACCGCGTCAAGTCAACTCCTGGAACACGGAGTCGACAGAGAGCGAAGTAATAAGTGAGAGCGGAAGCGAGGGTAAAGAGCAAAGCGAGTATGCCAAGTAGTAGGAGGCCCGTTTGATAAGACGACAGCTTGGGCAAGCGCAAGCTGGTGTTGCCTTCCGCACTCTCGTAAGAGCCTATTGGAGAGGCAAGTGGTCCTGGTTCCACTCGGATACGGTCGAGGCAAGTCAAGTCCTGCGTGGAACGCGCAAGGAGAGAGTTCCGTCAAAAGGGAGTCGATACAATGCAGTGTATTGTGTAGAACTAACTTAGGGAGTCCTACTACTGCGACAGAGGGTTTATATACTAAGTCAGACGGTGCACGGACCGTCAGGAAAACTAGGGCGTCGCTAGCGATGGTGAGAAGATCTGGGTCAACGGGGCTCCACTGTCAGGAAGAGCGGAACAAATGGGACAGCGGAGGTACAAGGGGAAACACGGAGCTCTGCTGTCAGGAAGAGCGGAAGGAGTCAGGACAGCGGAGGAACGGAAAGGCACTACCAAGGTGACCCTACGAGTCCGAAGTGACTCGTGGTCGTACAGGCTCAGGACTGGGTGAGTTACAGGGGAAACATCGGATGAGGATGAATGTCCCATTGTGAGGAGAGAACAAGTCCAAGGATAAGAAAGAAAATAATCCGGTATCCGGTAATCTGTACCCGGTATCCAGTAGTCCGTAACAGTCGGGGTATGATACGTACGAGGATTTCTATGGCTCAGACGTACCAGACGACTGGTCCATGATACTTTCAGCTCGTCTTCTATCAGGTGATGGAGATGGCAGCCTTACTTTTCTGCCCATCATGGCTTTGTCACACATCATATATGGATTATTTTACCCTCTCCCTTAAGGTCCTTAGAACAGTAATCGAAAACCTTGTTTTTATGGATTCCGTTGAATTGTCAATGGTTTTCCTTCAAGGCTTACGAGCGAATTGTCTTTGTTGCTATAGATATCTTATATCAAGTGTTGTGAAATAAACAGAGAAACTCGATTCCAATGTCAATGTTGATGGTCACTGATCATTGTGACAAGACACTTTGCACGCTCTGGACCACTCGATTCCAATATCTTCAAGGAAGATCTATGGTCAAAGGTCCCAATGACATCATTAGTGAGGTCCCTCAGTGCATACCTGTTACGTTTTATCTCTCCTCATCTTATTTTGGACTTATCTTTTCTTTTCGTACGATGACTCATCCCCTTCCTGACTCGTACCGTCTTAGTCATCACTTGCTTCGTCATCGTACTCTTTCCTTCCAGAACCTTCCATACGCAGCATCGACTTCGGTGACTCATTTCTACCTCATGTCGACTTGCCTAGTCACATGACCCTTCTTCATTGTTCTATGACCTTCCATATTCTTAGTCATCGAACCATCTGTATTGTATATAAGACCTTTGGATTCCCTTCACTGATTCTTCAGCTTGGGCTCCCAGAATACATTCTTCCTTGTCTTGCCTCCTCTAGTCCTCATCCTACTATTTGAGTGGACGCTCCTTAGAACCTTCAAACTATACTTGCGCCCGTCTGGCCAAGTCTCTTGAACCTCTGATCCTACAACGCCTGAACGTCTCAGTCGTCAAGAACCCTTGACCCTACGTCATCCTATCTTCTTGGGACTCCTCTGATCCTTGAAACCTTAGACCATATCTGGGCTGTGCTTGAGTCAAGCATAACAATACCAGTGACGATCCACAGACGATGCCGACAAACAAGTCATCAAAGCACGGCACGACACGCATCAATAGAACATTGAATTCAGAGATGTAAAAAAAATCGCAACAACAGACATGTGCTCCTACCAATCTACCTCACTAAAAACCTTGTCAGTTCAACGCATACACAAACTGTACAAGTCACTCACACGAGATCCATCGTACCGATGGTGGCCACGGTGTCCACCAACATGTGCTAAGAAAAGAGGGGGTCAGTTAGTTTTTCTTCGGTGATATTGAGGACAACACACGTCTCATCATGAAGTCAGCACCAGCCGGGTGGGCGAACCCAGGAGCATGGATTTTACATCTGTACGAACAGTTCGTACCATCCCTATATGGCCCAAGCTATGGGCGGATAATGGAGGACGAAAGGAAAAAGATGCACAAGACAAGGTATACTGCCACCTCACCCTTGGTGCTTCAATCGAGCTGTAGGTCTCACAGAGTAGCCTTCGCTAAAGAGCTATTGAGTAGTATTGTCAGTGACGCACATTCCGAGAAAGGTGGAACGTACTTTGAAGTGGTGGATGAGGGCTTCCATGCTTTCCTTCATAGAAGCACATGGAGGAGAAATGAGTTTGTCGTCATCCACGTTGACAACGCTAGTGGGAATCTTATTCAAGCACTACCAGCGTTGAATTGTATGTTCTTCAGGACCAGGAGTGGATAGGGAGGCTCGGAGCAGAAACACGGACTTGGTGAACAATGCGCAAGCTCCCACCAAACTCCTGGGCTCTGCAAAGATATTGGTTGTAGTAATCATCGTTCTTGATGACAGGAGCGTTGAATTCGACCCAAGACAAAAGTCAAATGATGTAGTAGAAAAGGCTGAAGGTTGACACACCACTGAATTGGGTTGCACATTTGTGGATGTCTTCGAGCAGGCAATGAGAGATATCAAAGGCAACTCCACCTCGTAAAACTCCATGGGCTTTTCACGCTCCTCAAAACCCCAGAGGAAATGTGTGAGTGTACCAACATTCACTCATCAAGTCTGAAAGGCATCTCGTTATGGACACTCAGCGCTCAGGCATAGCGAAACATGGTTCAAATCCATTTAGCGTGTTCGGGGACCACAATATCAAGGATGTAGAGAATTCGTTGGTAGCTGTAGGGAATCTCCACTCGATATGATGGAAACGTGTAGGCTGCACTGTGACGCTGTGTGACACAACTGGGGTCCCTGGGGTCTTCAATGTCTTTCTGTGCAATGCACAGCTTGGAATGAGCTGTAACAGCTAGCTGCCTTGTTGGAGCCTGCCACAATCCCTCATTTCCCTCTCACTAAAGAGTATGAAAGTGCAAGTAATATTGCAAGACCACGGAGGTGACAAAATCCATCTTGGGTTACTTTGAGACTGACTTGGACTGATCCATAGACGTATGACAGGAATTAGTTGTCCCACAGATGTCTGTTTGCCGGAGTGATTGGGAGTGGATCACATTGACATGGTGGCACCATTTCTACTCAAACTTGAGAGGCTTTTTTTCAAAACTGCTTGCCCTCTTACTGGATCCAACAGACTTCATTCCTCTCATCGTTGACTTCACATTGCTTGTCCAGTCTGCCTGGAGTGGCATGAAAATGGGTCCTAATCTAATCTATCCAATGAAATGCATCAAGGAGCGACAACCAGGTCCTTTAGCGAATTCAATCCTGGAACACTCTAGGGCTTTGCACCAGTATGAGCAAATTGCAGAAAAACATCCACAAGGTGTCGATCCACCTTGTGTCATGGTCATTGATTTGGACGAAGTTGCTCACCCCGTCGCTCAAAACAGATACAACACACACGAGGACTTCTATGGTTTTATATGCTTGTTGATCCTCTTGGAGACCATTGTCATATTCGTCTTGCACCTTTGTGTTCCAGATGGGGAATGGCTCACTTTAGCTTGTCGATGGACTACCTGTGCATTGCACAGCCTAGCTTTCTTCATCTTGGCCATATGCCAAGGAGAAGACATGCTAACGCTCGCTCGACAATCGAACACGTCAGCTTCAGGCTGCGTGGTGCTTTTGCATCGAGAGTTTTCCCTGATTTTGACTGGCAGTGAAGGCACTCTTGAGGCGATTGCAGAGAGTAGCTTCCACCGCCCTCACCATGACTGGACAACCGACATCCCCATATATCTGTTATGCGAGCTCCTGCCGCCTTACATGGTACCACAACAAGACATGAACTTGATACTGGGGACCGCAGGTAGCTTTATTTATTGTTTCTTGCTCGAC
>JBBPTB010001051.1:0-11361 GCA_038093875.1 Boletus tylopilopsis
CTGAGGACGCGGTTTTCGGGGTTACTGGTGATAGCTGGGGAGGAGGGGGGTCGGACGGGCGAGTTGGTCTAGTTGGTAGAGAGCCATGTGTCGTCTAATACGAGTGCGAAACGCAAACGGGACGCCGGTCAGAGTATCACAGGACCGTTCCCATCACTGCAAGCTCAGGCACGATGAAAAGGCAGATCGCTGGCCATCGAGCATGTGTGTTACAGGGACAGGGAGATGCTTGGCTGACAGCGCCAGGAACTGCATCAAGAAGAAATGGGCCCGACAAACATCTGGAGACTCAATCGAAAGCCGTGAGTTCGTTTGCGAATACTTAGAGTGAACGTGAGTCGGACAACCTTGCAAACTCAGTCCCCTCGCATGTTGTTGGTAGTAGTAGACCAATGATTTGGTGGTGTAGCGATCTCAGCCAGAATGATGTAAGGGTCACCAGATTTTGTGCAAACATGGACAAACAAATAACCTCAATACTATATGTCACCCGACGACATAAAAACCGATTCCTTGTCTCCCTTCAGACCGGTGCGTAATACATATCGCTACCTACACTTGCTGTATATCTTCTTCCAGCGTCCGTTTCCCTTTGTGCACCTCGATTTTTCCAAGTTCTGTCGGGGCCCCGCATTCTGGGGCGTCGCCCCTGCTACGTCCGACCTGCCACATGTCAGGCAAGGTGAAACTTCCCGTTTCACCTTGCATACGCCGCGTACTGCTGCAATCGATATAGACTGGAACTCAGGCAGTCAAGGGCATCAAGGCGAAAATTCGAGAATGACGCACGACATGAATGAGGAAGTTGGCAACAAGATGGCGAGTGAATAACTTGTGATTTGTGGGTTTGTGACTGGCGCACAAATGGTGAGCTTTGATCGGACTCGAGATGGGCACTACAATGGCAGTGCTTATCCGCTTCCAGTCGGTTATGCACGTCACCCATAATCTTGATGCGGCTGAATTCTGGCTCGAGACTATTCAAGCATCCATAAAAGCATGAGGGTCCGCTGCGTTTCCTCTCATACAAACCCTTGATAGCATCATTCGAGACTATGCTCACTATGGGATTCCATGTCGTCCTCATCTTCAGCTTCATCTTCAGCTTCTTGCTTGCTTCTGCCGTTCTGGGGGACTCCAACGTCGCTGGGGTCATGTTGAAGAATGCACCCAATGTTTGTCATTGCTCTCTTCAGTGGTAGTCCCAAATTTCTTGATCTCATCCATTTTCATTTCGCCAGGGAACCTTCAGGACCATCAGAGCCAATACCACAGTTCCAAATATAACAACGATGTTCTCCGACAGTGCTTCCATCAGCGTCTTTGCGGGTACCGACATTTCAGATTCTTTTCCGTGCATGACCAATCTGGCGGCTGGTTTCGACTGCTCTGTAGCTACAAATAAGCCTGCCACATGCAAATGTGAGCAAGTGTTAAACCCCATACATCGCAATGTGCCTGACTCTGATTCATTTTCGTCGTATACTAGTTTGGTACGGCTTGGTAGGCCAGCCCACCGCCACCTTCCCAATCTCTCCCCATGACGCTGTCTATTTCGAGGTCACCGCGCCATTCGAGACCCCGAATCAAGGCGCGGTGTTGCTCATCAACTACAACACTCAGGAGGAAGTTAGCGCGGTTGTCAACTCTACAACTGAGTACTGTGGGAGAAGTGCAGGATGGTTGGTCACAACCAAGGACATGAAAGTCATGCCCTTCATGGATGCGATAGTCCTTTCGAATGTTGTCGCGATGGGTCCAGAACAAGGTCAACTTTATTCGCCCCTGTCCCCGGGCCACAAAATCAGTGATATCTCTAAAGATGCGTATTTCGCGCTCAATACGACAGCCCAAAAGGACTCGATCACCTTCATACAGTGGTCTGGCGCGTGAGGGGAGGAAGGGCAGTGTTCGTTGTTCCCACACGTAGTGAAACATTGGTATCCCAGAACTGGCCTACAGACTCTCCCCCCATATGCCCCCTTTTCTAGTGATGTAAATTGTTTAGTGATTAGTAAATCGAGGTTCTTGTCATGAGTAGCGCACGTTTGGATTGCGGCTTCGCAAACCGATTGCGACAACACAAGGATCCGGTTGATGGTCCCACACCTTCTTGTTCTATGTAAACATCCGAGTAATGACAAGTTCCATTCCCTGATTACGATGCCCGCCCACACGCGACAGGCACCTGGGGTCCTGGAGCATCAGCCTTCATTCACGCAACTACATCTCAGGCGGCAAGTTGTGAGCCTTGTGGCTACGTTGACGGCTGCAGAACACTCAGACATGGAACCAATGGGCTCGACCAATGCATGCACCGTCCCTGGCCGACCCACCGTAAAGCCAAATCGAACCTCAACGCCCCCACCGCGATGGTGCCTACCGCACACCGAAAGCAGGGGACATCGCCAAACCAGAGCCTCTACCGAGCACGCAGACCGACGCTGGCCCTCCACCGACCGCCTCGAGACGCAAAAACTGCGTTGGAGTGCAGGCGAGAGCTGGGGCACACGTTCGGACAGCAAGACGTTACGCCCCACCTCCCATCCGCCGTGCGTAAATCGGTCTACGCGATCGGTGCGACGAATAGGCCAGATCGGATCGATCTGGTGATGGTGAGGCTGGGTGTTGTGCGTGAATTCGCCGACGGCGGTGGAGTGCGTCAAGATTGTGAGGACGTTGATGAGGCGGGTCCCGGTGGGTGGCGAGGCCAGTCACTCGGCGCATCGATGGGGAAAGGGAAGACGTTGACGACGCCGTGGGGCGATTGGTAAGTGAGCGATGCAAGGAGTGTAACGGTACTGATTTAGCGGCGGAGGTGAGAGAGGCTGGTGTGATTGTGCTCTGGCAAGTATCGGACTCCCCTCAAAGAGATGGAGCGCGAGCATGTGGCCACCGATGGGGGTGAGGCGAACAAGAGATAAGGGCGAGCGAGGGCGGTGGTGAAGATGTGCGTGCGGTGGATAAGGCTGGGGCAGTATCTAGGTGATCATGAGACAGACGAACCTTTGAGCGTGGAGTCGGATCCCTCTCTGAGCATTCTGCAACAAATGGGAGAGTAGTGAAGTGAAGATCGCAGAAAATCAACGGCTAGCGATTGCACGGGTTACTCGCACGATCGCTGGCCGTTGACTATGTGTATGACAAGAGGGTGCTTGACTCACAGCGCCATGGATTTATCAAGAAATGGGGGCCGACAGACGCCTGGAGGTTGGGCGAGTTCGAAACGAGACACGAGTTCATTTTCGAGGACAACCTTGCAATATCTTGTAAATTTGACCTTCTGGCCGTTTGCGGAGTGCGGGACACTATCAATCTCGTTCCAATGCTGCAGCTGGTTACCAGTCTACCAGGTAGAGTGACGCAGACAGTTCTTGGCACCGTGTGAAGGGCACATTTGCCTTTAAATCGCGTCCCTTCTCTCACACACAGCTCTCTGCATGCGTGCTGCGGAAACCGAATGTCTGCTCTTTCGTGGTCGTGCTTGCTTCGAGCTACCACGTATGGGAATAGAGTAGTACAGATAACCCGTTTGTGTTACGAGGTGGCACCTTGCAAGAATCGTACTAAAGCGTGCCGACCTAAATCAATTCAGGGACCAACGACATATAATTAGAACGAGTACCTATCTGCAGTAGCAAATTCAGAATGGCGGTACAATGCAGCATATAAAAGACTAGGGGCAAACCAGTCATCTCACCTCCCATCCAATTTGAACCATGTCGTATTCGTTCACAGGTCTATTCAATGTCGGTAAGAACACCCCATTCAGCTCACAATGTACCACTAATGTCTTATATCTGGTGGCAGTTTGTGAATCGACCAATGTGACCGCGACCACCTCTTGTTGCGCACATCTTGCCACGCAAACACAAATGACAAAGAGGAGCGGAACAGCAAGCCTCATGGCCCGGTTGGTACTCCCCCCCCAGTCACCCACTGTGACGTGCCAATGGGCTTCCGAATCAAATATGACCGCCGAAGCTGAAATTTCAACCTTTGCGGCTTGCACTGGCCAATACACAAATGCCACCGCCCAAGACTTTTGCGGATGGCAGGGCCCAAAGCCATCTAGTGCTCAGAGCACTAAGCTCAAGGCGCCTGTGAAGCATATTAGCACATTGTTGACCGTAGGATTCATTGCACAGATGGCGTTGGCTGTACAATGATTCGCTGGTGACCGGCGGTGTCCTGGAAGGTGTATTTCATAAGTGGCGATATCATAATGTGGATGTCGTCTTACCACCGGGCGAATATAATAGATTCGTCAGTGCACCAACTGATCTTGCTCGTCCTTGATCAACTAGTTCCACCAACAGGCGTGACTCATATTACCAACGGTGAAAGTGCCTGCTGATCAGGTGGCGTGATGCATTGTTACTGTTGCTCGAATCCCCATCTATATAGTTCTGGGTGAGCATGCATGCTCTCTCCTGATGGTGCCTGCCACCGTACACAAATCAGTCCAACCTGTGCTGAGTGTAAGCATATAATTGGAACAAGTACCCACTAGCATGCCCGACCACAAGACAGCGGCCGATAAAGCCCATAGAAGCAGACAAAATACCAGATCAAGTGACGGTACTGCCTCCCGCAGGCTGACACCATGGCAGCTTCGTTTACAGGTCCATTTCCTGTTGGCAAGAATTTGGCAATTGGTTCGCGGTGTACTTGTATCTGGTATTAGTTCTGCGAAACGACAGAGCCAACCCCCAGTGAGATGATCTGTCGCACACAGCTTCAAGCTGCGGATTGAATCACAAGAGGAGCGAAACCGCGCGTATCGTAGCGACTCACAATTTCCTGGACCCCCGAAGACGTGTGAACGGTTTGCGGGCTCGAATCCAACCGCCGCTTCTTAGATTGGCGCCAGACGAGATTCAAGCAACAGCCAATTTCAGTGGTGTCTCCGCACAGAAAGCGTAATCCGGGGCTGAGAGCACCGGAGGCGTCTGTAAATGCGGGTCCATTGAACGTAGTCGTGCAAACATGAACAAACAAGAAGACCTCACCCATGGGGTGATATCAATTCATACACTTACAAATATCAGAGTGCACCCCGTTCCCCGGCCTACTTGGCAAAAACACATGCCATGTGAGTATAACTACGCTAAGGTCCTGAACAAGGCCGTCCGAACAAACACTGGTCCGGCGGTGCGAGCACAAACATCGTGGGGATGGCACAAATGGCAATCCAATCTTGTTCCTCGCTCGAAGTGCATCATGAGGCGGGAGACCAGATCCTCTTGGTCCGACTTGGGTACCCTTCTTGGCCTTTCCTGCACCTTCACTTCCTCTACGGGGAACATCAATACTTCAGTACCATCACTGTACGCTTGATGAGATGGTGCTCACTTTCCACCGACACCAAAGTCCGTGCGAGCGATCAAGGACGCAAACGCAACAAAGTTCAGTCCGCCTCCTGCAGCCATCCCAAAGACGCCACCAATAAAGAGCGTGGCCTATATCGCATGAGGGCCTATGCCACCGGTGAGCGGACCGAACGCCGAAGACGGGACGTACGTTGAAGGAGATCCAGGCATCAAGCATTGTTGGGTCCCTCGGTTCGCTCATTGATAATTCAGTTCGAAGATTGTGACCCAGATGATGTCATGCTTTCTGTCAGCCTCGCAGAACGTGGGGATCAGCCTGTCTCTTTCACCCTGGAGGAAAGCTGCCAGGAGGATGGCATTCCTCTCCACATCGTCGCTAACCAGTCCGAGAGCATATGGGACGATGACGACAACGAGGATCGCATCATGAGCCTTTGCCGGTCCATACCCTCGATGGACATTGAAAGCATCGGCGTGCATCAACCGCCGCCGTCGCCCGAGTTTTTGCGGGATCTGTTGGAATACTTTGCCAACGTACGCCGCCTCCGACTAGTGGATGGATCCCTGCCGGACCTGGCTCCCGTGCTCTCTTTCAACCCCGGTCGTGGTGACAGTGGAGCGTACTATACCCATCATACTCGGAGTCGATTGCTTGCACCCGAGCTGGAGGAGTTGGTGCTGTCGTCCATCAAGTTCACAGTAGCACCGCCAGACAGCGAGAGCGCTGACGATAGTCATGGCGACAACGACAGCGACGATGGCTATGACGGCGGTGACTATGGCGGTGACAACAGTGATGACAATTCGCTGGAAGAGCCCGCTGCAGATGTACGGACCCTTTTTGTTGCACTTGCCGCCCGCACCGCGTCTCCGGGTCAACTTGTCTTTGAAGGATGGCTGAAGAAGCCGAGGATGGTGGGCAGGTGGGGTGGGAGTCATTTCTGTCTTGTCAACGAGGACATTCACCTGATCAAACTGTTCTGTGAGGTTCAATCTGAGGATAATCACTACAAGACAGTATAGTCACTGTGCACTTAGGTAATACCATATCGTATATGCCACAACGTCTAATGCACTCGACTTGAGTGAGCCCCCTTTCTAACAAACCATCTATAGTGGTAAAAGAAACGGCAGGTAGGTGAATTTGTATGCCTTGATCCGAAAGCCATTGGCATCACCCACCGCACACACCC
This sequence comes from Boletus tylopilopsis, assembly GCA_038093875.1. NCBI lineage: Eukaryota > Fungi > Basidiomycota > Agaricomycetes > Boletales > Boletaceae > Boletus > Boletus tylopilopsis. The sequence continues at coordinate 6,527 of JBBPTB010001051.1, forward strand.
AACGCTACTCTTGCAATGCCTCCATCTCGCGCGTGCTCTGCGCGAGATACGCCGCGTAAACATCGTCCTGTACACACGTCCGTGCGCGTGCACGAACGCGTGCGACGACTTGTCTGTTGTGCTGGATCGCAGCGCGCTGCACGTGTTTTATCGTGCCTGCCCTCCATCATCGTCAGCGTCATCACCCGTATGGATCGATGTTGGTAAAAACGCACCCGAGACGTGCACGACGTGTGGGATCACCCGCACCCCATTGATAGCCGTGAGGAGCGTCACCCCACCCCACGCCATCCGGTATGGATCGCGTGCGACGCGGAGGATGCAGAGGTGGGTCGTCGGGGAGAAGTACTTGACTGTCAGGGTCGTCAGAAACGCGTTGGAGACGAGGGTGGTTGGATGAATTGTGTATCAGGAGGGATGAGCAGCACGCAACACATACCAGACATGGCGCTTGCGACGGCGCCCCAGCCTGCATCGCCGAAATGGGCGAGGATGCTCTGGCGCAGTGCTGTGTAAACGTGTTTAGCGTCGAACGAGGCGGACGTCAACGCCGACATTGATGGCGGGGATGGATCGTCGTCGTTGCTGGCGACAACGATGAACTCGACGAGGAGCCATCGATTCTACGCACCGCCGTCGTGGTGTTAAGCAAAAGAAGACAAAAGAGAAGGGCGTTCAATGTCGTACCTTGAACCTCACCATGAGGGGAGCGAATGCTTTGTGTTTACATATTTACACGCTCTTCCGCAGAGCCTTCCTCCACCTCCGTTCCTCCCCTACGACGACGACCCCAACCCAACCCAACACCCACTTCAAAATTACCCTCCTTCGCTCCGCCATCGCCCTCGGCGCACTCAAACAAGACACCCTCACTGCGCTTGGCCTCCACCGGCGCCGGTGACCAAATCGCGTACCACGCGCACACCCCCGAGGCGGCGGGAAAGATCCTCAAAGTCAAGGAGCTCGTCGAGGTCGAGAACGTCCTTGCGAGCGCGGTGGGCGAGGCGGGCGCAGAGGGGGTGTTCGATTGGGGGTCGCGGATGAGAGGGTCTGCGTGAGCGTTGGCGTTGGCGTTGGATGTTGGGTGTGTGTGTTTTCGACACGGGAAATAAAAATAAAAGAAGTACAATACCCAGACCGTACATGCATGCATCAGACCGATCCGAGACCACGGACCACAAGTTCATCCTCTCTCCTGGTCCGATTCTTGGCTCGTTCTCGGAGAATACCCCACCTGATCCACCAACCATTCGCCTCATCTTCGAGGTCGTATCCCGGTGTATTCTCACATGCATATCGTATTGCCAGAGGCCAGCATTTGTGCCCTCAAGAACGGCCCTGCTAGGGCCAGGGAGAGAATATAGTGGACGACGCAGTTCCCGGGCCAATCTTCGTTTTCCATTGTTCATCGACACCTGTCTACACAGTACTTCATTTACTTCATTCATCCACGATTGACACTGATGGCACCCATCGATCTCGACTTTGCGTGCCGTCCGTCACCTGGCCTGCGCCACCACCGCTCGCAACTGATAAGTCTCCCTTGTAAACGAAGAACGCCCATAGATAATATATGTCGTCCAAAACGATACATGTGTTTTTTCATGCGAGACCTTCGAATCCCCGAGCAAACATCACAACCTCCAATACATGCATTTTCAACCCTCATATTGCGACCCGTTCAAGCGGTGAGTGTCCTTGCTCAAACCTGAACCAGCACTCGAGAAACCTCAACCACCCCTTCGGTATCGCCCGAGTATTCCATTTTTTCTTCCACAGGGGGATCCTGCCCTTCTTGGTCCACATCGACGAATACCATCGCAGATACTGTGGCGTCTGGGCGAGTATGCGACTGCGAACACACCCCGAACCCGGTGTCAATGTGGTAGCAAATTTTACAATCATACAGCTCTCGTATGCTGATGATGAACCGGGGGACGACAGGATAGAGTAATACATAGCTGAGCGTTGTCAGACAGAGGAAGATGGTATCGCTTGGTACCAGGTTTGCTTCAATGCCAAGGAGGGGAATAATTTCATAGAACAAATTCCTAGCGGTATGGAAACATACGTCAGTGATGTTCGCAGGAATGATCGGGACGTACAGAAAGAAATAGAGAATTCCATCTCTGATTAGTAGTTGCATGTAGCGGTTCAGCTGCCATTTCTTAGTTGCTCGGTACATTTCTACTGATTGCTTCAGGGTTTGGATGACGGCGAGAACTACCAGAACAGCAGCGAGGACAAATCGTGGGACTGCAATAAGCTGGTTAACCATTGGTGGGACGTTAACAAACAAGGCATTGCAAAAGGAAAAGTTGGAAAGGTGGACGATTCTCTCTGAGATGCATAGGGAAGTTGGGTGAGATCAGTCATTGTATTGACGTCCAATTTACAAAAGCACATACCTGACAAGTGGTCGGGATTGTCATAGATTCCACTCACCACGATGGAAGGGATGATTTGCGCCACGTAAATGCAGAGAAGGATATAAAGGATTATCTTGGATCGATTCCACATCGTGTAAACCCGCAGAATCATCACATCTGTGACCCTCGTCAACATAGTGGAAGATGCACTCAGAGTACGAAGGACTACTCACAATCGGTAGCAAAAAGGAACACGAAGAACGCCCAAAATAGCACTATATCTAACACAAGGCCTTGAAAACACGGTCTCCTTACCCCATGGTAATTTAAAGGAAGTGGATATACTCACAGCTATTCCACAGGTTAAAGGCCGTTATTCGCTCGAACAATTTGGGTACGTACGCCTGCCACAAGAAAGTCATCAGCGGCGGGCCAAACTGACGCACTAGCAAGAAGGATTAGAATAAACTTACCTCTAGAGGACCGGGAAAAAAGGTGCTCCCACCTGAGGATGTGCTTGTTCGGCGAGAATGAACTCTAGGTTGCACCTGAACATACCGACTGCGCCAGTCCTTGAGAATGGAATTAGAGTTACACATGTTTAAAAACGTGCTGAAATTCGACCTACATAACTGCCCAAAGTCCGACATAACGGACCTGTTAGAACAGAGTTCAAAATGCACGACCCATGCTGCCAAAATTGGTACACACTATGACAAAGATTGTAGAGACCCAGGACCAGGGTCGGCACTGTAGCATTATCAGGGACATTTATGAGCAATGGTAGAGACCTATACCCAAATGTACTCAACCTTGGTAGCTCATTAATTATGAAAGTGTTTCAATGAAGAAATGGCATACCTCGGTTGAGAATGTGAGGACTGCACATTTGACATTTGGTGGGTAGTTATGGTCGCGACAGCGTCACTCACGATAATCATATCCAACGGCTGTGACGATAAAGACTGGATTTCTGTGTTAGATCGATCATTGCAGACTATCAGCGGCCGTACGGGATGCATAATCGTTTAGAACCACAAGCTCCAAAGAGGACAGTAGATCGAAGGCCATATATGTAGGCAAAACGAGGATGGATTTGACAGAACACAGCTGGTGTCCAGCCTGCAGAAAACATGGGCTATTTATCGCCCTCTTCGGCTTCGAGTGGTGCGAGTTAACATCCAGATGCGCGTCGTCAATATAGCTGAATCGGGAAAATGAGTAAATGACGGTGATGCGACTGCGGTGCAGCGAGGCACGAGCGTAGCCGCAAGTCTGTACAATAGCATTTCGGAGAATTGAAACAGGTAAGTACTGCTGATGATCATAATGGGCGCATACCGACTATTCAAACACCGTTTAACAAACCCAGTCATCCACGCCAACCCTGTGCTAACGATCGAAGAGCCTCCGCTGCCTTTTCAAAGCCAGTGAGCGAAGGCCCTCACTCCCGTAGTTACTTGCCACAGAGAACGTCCAATCACTCTTCGTTTATCTTTCCGACAGGGCCTTGTCCCGCTGGCTTCACGCCGGAAGTCAATTCCTCTCTACCTCCGAAGCTGCCTACGTGGAAGCTCGCACGTGCAACAACTTGTCGGTTGTGCTCGATCGTAGCGAGTTGCACGCGTTTTATCACGCCTGTTCTCCATCATAGTCAGCGTATCGATGTTGGTAAAAACATGCACGACGTATGGGATCACCCGCACCCCGTTGATCGTCATGAGGAACATCACCCCCATACAGCCATCCGGTACGGATCACGCGCGACGCGAAGGATGCAGAGGTGGGTCGTCGGAGAGGAATAGTACTGACTGTTTGGGGTGGCAGTCGTCAGAAAAAACATTTGTTAGATGATGGGGGAGAAGCAGCACGTGACACGTACCGGACATGGCGCTCGCGACGGCACCCCAGCCTACGTCGCTGAAATCATTGGGCGAGAACGCTCTGGCGCAGGGCTGTGTAGACGTGAACGAGGCGGACGTGGACGTGGATGGCGGGGACGGATCGTCGTCGTTGTTGGTGAACCATCAATTCTACTTACCGTTGAGCAAAATAAGACAAAAAAAGGGCGTTCGGCCGCGTCGACGTACTTACCTTGAATCTGACCATGAGTTGTGAGGAAAATGCTTTGTGATTATGTATTTACCGTCCTTCTCGCAAAACCACCACGCTCACCTCCACAATAACGCCTGCAACGACCACCACCACAAAGACCCCGGACCCACCCAACATCCACTTCAAAATCACCCTCCGGCGCTCCGCCATCGCCCGCGCGAACGCGTACGACGACCTGTCTGTTGTGCTGGATCGCAGCGCGCTGTACGTGTTTTATCGTACCTGCCGTCCATCGCCGTCCATCGTCAGTATCAACATCGGTAAAGGAACACAATGTGGACGCACCCGAGACGCGCACGACGCGCGGGATTACTCGCACCCCGTTTATAGCCGTGAGGAGCGTCACCCCGC
>JBBPTB010001052.1:0-11348 GCA_038093875.1 Boletus tylopilopsis
CTTGCATATGAAGCATTTGCCCTCTCTCATGAGACGAGCTCGCTCAGCAGGGGAGAGTCGGACGTAGTTGTTCATGGCATCAATGTCCATTGCGTTGGGGTCTCAGTAACTGGAGGATCCAGTTTGGCATCCGAATCCGGGTTTCCATCCCTTAATATCCCTAATCCACTCGGACTGTCAAGTGAATTTGGCTCCTGTGGCGATCCATTCGTCAATCATGGTGGGTTCTGTCCCTCCGAGGATCATTTTCATGAGGTCCATGTGGATCCCTCTGCTGAAGATTTCACAGAGTCTGGATTGTTCGTGAAGTCCGGACTGAGAGGTAAGGAGGCGAAATTTGGTGGCAAACTTGTGGAAGGCTTCCTCCGTGTTTGGGCCTTGCGTCAGCGAGTAGAGCTTTCGCTTTGCTGCTGCAGCCTCGTCGTGGGTAGCCATCATGGCTCAGAAGTCCATTTTGAATTTCGCCCAGGTGTTATCAGCAGCTGGGATGGTTCCTTTAGCGAGACGCTCATAGTATCCTTCAGAGTACACCCATCCCTTGCCCTTACTCATCCTATTCAGGGTGGTGATGACCTTAGCACGATCATCGTATTTCTCGTTGATGGAGAAGTATGCATCCATGGCATGTAGCCACCAGTTGGCATTGGCACTGTTTCCAGAGAACTCTTCCAGTAGTCCGGCTTTAAGTTCAGGCATTTCGTCGTCTTCGTCGTTGTTGTCTGTGGGGAAGGAAGGGGGATCCTGAGCTGGATGGGGTTTGTCCGGATTAAATGGAGCGTATCCGCCAAGGGGTAAAGGCCGTTCAGGGAGGAACAGAGAGTCCAAAGTTGAAGGGGGAAGTGGAGGGAGTGGGGTAGGAGAACGAGACTCTGGTTCTGGTTCAGGTTCCGGAGGAGCAGGTTGGAATCTGCTCGGAAAAGGTGGGAGTTCGTGGGGTTCCCTTCCTTCTCTAACGTTCCGCTCAGCTACTTCCTTCTGCTTTAGTTGGTATAGGGCCTTATCCTCAGTGCGTCCGAATCTGCTCGGTAGGGGAAGGTAATCCAGGTGATCGCTAGGTAGCTTCCAAAGCGCGGGGTAGTTGCTTGGATCCACAGCAGGTTCTGGTGATGATGACAGGGCACGAAAGCGGGAAATGGTGTGGGGGTTGGAGACCTACTGTTGAAGAACAGGGTCTATAAGAAAGTTAGTTCTTTTGTTACGCTTACCGTGTTGTGTCGTCTCCTGGAACGTGGAGTCAACGGAGAGCGAAGTAATATGCAAAAGCGGAGGCAAGACTAAAGAGCAAAGCAGTGATACCAAGCATGAGGAGGCCCGTTTGATAAGGCGACAGTTTGGGCAAGCACAAACTGGCGCTGCCTTCCACACTCTCGTAAGAGCCTATTGGAAAGGCAAGTGGTCCTGGTTCCACTCGGATACGGTCGAGGCAAGTCAGGCCTTGGTCTGGAACGAACCAAGGGAGAGTTCCGTCGAGAGGGAGAAGTAACAATGCAGTGGATTGCATAGAACTAACTTAGGGAGTCCTACTACTGCGACACAAGGGTTTATATACTAGGAAAGACGGTGCATGGACCGTCAGGTGAACAAGGGCATCGCTTGGCGATGATGTGAAGATTTAAGGATCAAGGAGCTCTGCTGTCAGGAAGAGCGGAATAAACGGGACAGCGGAGATACTAGTAAAACACGGAACTCCACTGTCAGGAAGTTCGGAAGGAATCGGAACAGCGGAGGAACAAGAGAAAGCTACCATGGTGACCCTACAAGTCCGACGTGACTCGTGGTCATACAGGCTCGGCAATGGGTGAGTATCAGGAAAACATCGGATGGGACCGAGTGTCCCATCGTGAGGAGAGAATAAGTCCGATGACAAGAAAGAAACACATCCAGTATCCGGTAATCCGTACCCAGTATCCGGCAGTCCGTAACAAGAGACCTTAAGCTGGTTCTGTTATGCTTACTGTGAGCACGTGCCCAGGCAGAATAAATGTGAGTCGAGGAAAGATCAGATCAATAGTGAGCCGAAGGCAAACCTTGTGCACTGCGAGCGAGAGGCCCAGCGGAGTGTGCGTCCTGTACACAAAGTAAGGCCAACGACCAACTAAGGTGTGACCTACGACGAGCTCGATGCTAAGTACAGCAAGGAGTGCTTGGAATGTTCGTGCAGGTCAAAAGGGACAAGGTCTTGACGTCCGAACACCAGTACACCAGTAAGGTGAGTAAGATTGCAAGGGCCCACCTAAGGGCAGTGACAAGTGCAGTGATACAGGCATTTAGCTCGTCTTACAGGCATAGAACTAGCTTAAGGCTCCTAGCTAGTACTCTGGGGTTTATATACTAAACCAGAATGGTGCACAGACCATCTGGGCAAAGGGTGTCCTCCTAATGAGGAACAATGGCCTTCCCACATCAGGAAGGGGGAGAAGGGTAAACAGGATCCTGCTGTCAACAAAGAGTGGAAAGGATCACATAGGATCAACAGGATCAAATAAGAATGCTAGGTGAAATGTGAACCTAGCATGACATGTGCTCCTAAATGGCTAACAGTCCATTGAGTGTACACGGCTGGACGGAGGGTCAAGAGTGGTGCTCCACAGCAAAGAGGAATGCTATTGTATTAGGATCCACTATCTGGATATATGAGGGTCAGCGAGCATGGCAACAGTGGATCAGGAATCATATCCTAGCCACAACGGGAATACTCCCATCTGTCGGGCGGTCTAGGGTTGCCTATAGCAACCGGGCATCATGGCAAGTCATGCCCCAGATCTAGGCATCGGGGGAGGTCATGTCGCGAGGACTAGGGTCTGAGGTTACCCCTCAAGGGCGTTGCGAGTGCTGAGGGTTCAGGGTTACCCCTCAGAGGTCCAGTTTTACGTCATAGCAGACAATGGTGGGTCAGTGGTGTACTCCAGCGATGAGTACTGCATAGGCAAGCTGAACAGTAGCTCCCTAGGGCAGAAGGCATCTGCCAGGCCTTCATGGTATAAGCATGTCCCGTCCATCAAGGAGGAATGGTGAAGAAACAAGAAAATGAACAGGGGTTCTGGTGGGTCCAGTCCGGCAACCAGGGAAAACTGTAACAAGTTCTACACCTGTAAGGCAGGCTTACACCTGTATCACTGCAATAGTCACTGTCCTTTGGTGGGCCTCTGCAATCTTACTCACTTCACTGGTGTACTGGTGCTAGGATGTCAAGACTTCGTCCCTCTTGACCTTTGCTAGCATTTCAAGCACTCCTCATTCAATATAGCATTGAGCTCGTTGTAGGTCACACCTTAGCTGGTCATAGGCCTTACACTTGTGTACAGGACGCACACTCCACAGGGCCTCTTGCTCACAGTGCACAAGGTTTGCCTTTGGTCTACTATTGATCCGACCTCCTCTCAACTTGCATTTATTCCGCCTGGGCACATGCTTGCAGTAAGCATAACAGAGACAGCATAAAGCAGAAAAAAAAATATCAAAGGTATGACAACTCCATCAGGTTCGCTTTCTGATTCTGTATCACTCATCGCTTGGATGCTGATTGAGCGTTTTCATGGAAATTTGGGTGAAGCAAGACTGATATTAACTTTCTATAGGAAAGATTAAATTGAGCTTAAAAATGCAAGCAAGGGCATACCTGGACAGACTCTGTCAAGGTAATTGATATGTTTTTGACTTCAGAAGGTTGCAGGCAGAGCATAAGGGAGGGAGGAGAGTTGTCAGACTCCATTTTTTGTGTGCTAACACTTGCAGGCATGGGAGTAAAGGTGATGAACTTAGCAAAAAAAAAAAGTACCTCACCAGATAAATGGTAAATGCAGAGCTGGGATTAGGCAAGACAGTGGATTGGAAGAGGGTTAGGCTAGCTAGATAAGCAAAGGCAAAGAAGAACATGGTTATTACTCAATTTACATCAGTTTTGCCTGCGTGTAGGTAATCATTGATAAGCAGACTGAGGATTATAAAGCATCCTAGCAAAATGAAAAGGTTGATGTTGGAACACTCTGATTAGGCTGTGATTCTGCTGGTTTGTATTTCAAGGTACGAATATATAGCTAGGAAGGCTTGTTTACCCTCATCCTATTTTCTCATTTCCACAGTGATTAGTACAAACAGTAGATTGACAGTCCACAGAACTGATTGTGGCAAATACAAAGATTAAAAGCATGGAAGCAGCCCTGGAGGCTATCCCCTCTAGCTCCTACAGCAAAGGAGGACATTCGCATGGATCAGGAAGGAAAGTGGAGCTTTTCTCTGATCCTGGAAACTATAGTGGAGGAAAAGCAGATTTTGAGGAATGGTGGGCCAAGATCAAGGCCTGGATCAAAATCAACTCCCATGCCATCACATGGGGCAGTTGAGATGCAGTATTAGCCATGCTCTCATGCCTCAAAGGACCTAAGACCAGCAAGTTCGCTGAGACAAAATTGGCACTAGGTGCTGCATACACATGGGACCAGCTCATCATAGAAGTCAAGAGCTTGTTCCAATCCATGAATAAGAAAGACTGGGCAACACAGCAGTTGATCCAGCTCAAGCAAGGGAACATGTCCACAGATGAATACTTAGTCCAGTGGCACTCCCTTTACAATCAAGCAGGCATCGCCCCCACCCATGGGATATTGCTGCTAGAACACTGGATGAGATAAGAAAAGTCAGCAATGCCTGGGAAGCATTGCAATTCATCTCAGGTAATAGAAAAGGAAACATTGGTTTCATTCAAAACTGAACAAGGGACAGATCCAACAGAATGGATGTTGATGCTGTGGACATTGATGCCTTTGATTGGAAACCAAGGCCAAAGATCTCGTGCTACAACTGTGGTGGAGACCATGCAGTCAGAGACTGCAAGAAGCCAAAGATCCAATGCCCCCTTTGCAAATGGCTAGGGAGCAAACATAAGCCCAACTGCCGCTGATCCTTGCAGGTGAGGCAGGCACATGTTTCCTGGTCTGATAATGATTTAGACTCAGAGGATGAAGAAGACTGCAACATGTGCAATGTACACACTGTGATAGAAGGAATGAACACCACAGAAATGGCAGCCTTCTTCACAGATCGCTGCACAGAACACTGCAGGTCGGAAAAACACAAAGCTGCCTGAACAAAACCGGGTGTTCTTGCAGCAGTAACCATTATGAAAGGCTAGAAGTAGAAGAAAGTGATATAGATAATTTATCAATGCCAAGTGGGTCTTCACCTAGTGTGGAGCTTGGTCAGGGCTTCACACTGATGCTTAATTCACTTTCTCAACCCCATAAAAATGTAAATGTAAGTCCAAGCAAGGAAATCCCAGATGACATATTTGTCAGGAGTGTCTCCTTTAAGAAGGAAGTCACTATGAAGGTGCAGATAAGCCCCACAGATAAGAAGGATTTCACAGTCACAGAAGCACTCCTGGATAGTGGAGCCAATGTCATCTTCATTGACCACCAATGGGCAACTAAATTAAAAATCCCCTTATGACAATTATGAAACCCCATCCCTGTGTACAACGTTGACAGCACAGTCAATTCCACAGGTGAGATAACACACTGCACCAATCTCATTATAGATTACCAGGGACACAGAGAACGTGTAACTGCTGAGGTGACAGACCTTGGCAAGAACTTGTTCATCTTAGGGTACACATGGCTCAAGAAGCACAACCCACAGATAGACTTGCTTTCGGGTGAAGTAAAGATGACCTGATGCCCTTGATCTTGCTACCTATTACAGGAAAAGTCATGCTTCCTGAAGTGCATTGACAAAGAAGAAGAAGAAGAAGCTGGCTATGTGGCCTATGGGATTAGAGCTGCACTAGACACAGCAGCCCTTAAACCCATGGAAAAGAAACCCAAAGAATTGGTACCAAAAGAGTATCACTGCTTTCTGAAAGTCTTCTTGAAGAAGGATTCAGAATGGATGCCAATTCAAAAACCATGGGATCATGCCATAGATCTGAAGGACATGTTTAAACCTAAGAAAGCATGGATCATCCCCCTATCCCCTGCTGAACAGGAGGAAGTCACGGTGTTCATAGACAACCAACTAAAGAAGGGATATATCCAACCCTCGAAGAGTCCTTAGACATCCCCAGTGTTCTTCATACCAAAGAAAGACAGCTGAAAGCATATGGTTCAGGACTATAGATATCTGAATGAACACACAGTCAAAAATAATTATCCTCTCCCCTTAATTTCCCAACTAGTGGATAAACTAAAAGGGGCTAAGTTATTCACAAAAATGGATCTCAGATGGGGATACAACAATGTCCGAATCAAAGAGGGTGACAAATGGAAAGCTGTCTTCCATGGAGTGTACGAATCCCTCATCATGTACTTCAGGCTATGCAACTCCCCTGCCATGTTTCAGGCTATGATGAATGAAATCTTTGTCAATATGGATGACATGGTTGTCATCTACATTGATGACCTAATGATCTTTACAAAAACAGATAACCAGGCAGAACATGACAAGATCATGCTGGAAGTCCTGAAATGTTTAGAAGAGAACGATCTATTTGTCAAACCAGAGAAATGTAATTTCCAGGTGAAGGAGGTAGAATTCCTTGGCGTGATTGTTACCCCTGATGGGATCAAAATGGATGACACAAAGGTGAAGGCCATTCAGGAATGGCCCACACCAAAGAATGTCTGAGGAGTATGGAGCTTTTTAGGACTAGCCAACTTCTATCAAAGATTCATTAAAGACTACTCACAGGTGGCTAGACTCCTGAATGATCTCACAAAAAAGGAGAAAGTCTTTGAATGGAAAGAGGCACAGCAACACGTGTTTGACACGCTTAAAGAAGCTTTCACCACAGCCCCAATCCTTGCATTTCCAGATAATGACTCCCAATTCAGGCTGGAGACCAGTGTATCAGATTTTGCAACTGGTGCAGTCCTATCTATTCAGAAGGATGACAAATGGCATCCTGTCACATTCTCATCTCACTCAATGACGCCAGAGCAGCGCAATTACCCAGTTGCAGATAAGGAAATGCTAAGCATTATCCAAGCATTGGAAACATGGCACCATTACCTTGAAGGGGTGAAACACAAGTTTGAGATATGGAATGATCATGCAAACCTGCAGTACTTCATGAAGGCACAGGATCTTAATAGAAGACAAGCCCAATGGGCTCAATATTTATCTCATTTCAACTTCAAATGGCTTCACAAGCCAGGGGCAACCATGGGAAAGGTGGATGCTCTCTTGCATCAGGAAGACCATATGATCAGAGTTGAAGACAATAACAAGGGCATAACTATTATCACCCCAGAGAAGATTAGGATGACCCACATCTTGATCTCTGATGAAGGGCATGAAATATTAAACCGCATTCACAAAGCCACAAGTGTGCTGTGTGATAACAAGTTAAAGTACCTCGAAGAGAAATACAATGTGTACCAATTGGACAATGGAGTCCTATACAATGCCAAAGACAGGGTCTATGCCCCAGATGGGGATAACCTAAGGATGAACATCATCACCCTGCACCATGACACACCTATGGCAGGACACTCAGGCCATGAGAAGACCCTCAAGTTAATTCAAAGATTGTACTGGTGGCCTGGTGTCACCACTGACATAAAGGCCTATGTGGCTGCATGCAATAGATGTGCACATTTCAAGGGCTCTAACCAAGCCCCTGCTGGCAAACTGCACCCTCTCAAAGTTCCAGATGTTCCATGGGAACACATATCCATGGACTTCACCAGATCTCCTGCCTTCAAAAGGCTTCAATTCCATTTTAGTCATTGTTGATCAATTCAGCAAAGAAGTGGAATTCATACCCACGGTAAAGACCGTCACCGTGCTAGACACAGCTCGGCTATACCTGGATAACGTATGGAAACACCATGGTCTTCCCAAGTCTATTATATCGGACCGAGGTCCACAATTCACATCACAGGTGATGAAGAACATTTATAGGCAGCTATGGATAACCCCAAAACTCTCCACCACTCATCATCCACAAATGGACAGACAAATGGAACAGATGAATTGGGATCTGCAGCAATACCTTCACCTGTTCACAGCGGAAAAACAAGATCAATGGGTTGACTGGCTAGCACCAGCTCAATTCAGTTACAATTCTAAAATGCAGGCATCTACTAAGAAGTCACCATTTGGAATCACCCAAACCTACAAACCTTGCATGGGAATAGAGAACCTTGCATACAAAGAACACCTTGATGGCCAACCTGTACACAAGCCGGGACCTGTTGAGGTCACAGAAGACCACAATGATGAATATGAAGTTGATTACATTGTTGACTCCCATCTGAAGGGCAGGACCCTTGAATACCTTGTCCACTGGAAAGGCTATGATGAACGGATCATACATGGGAACCAGTGTCAAATCTGAAACATGCCAAGGATGTTATCTCAGATTTTCACTGGGAAAAGCCTAGTGCTCCCTGCAAGATTAAGGTTTCCCACACCGATTTCTCATCCCTTTTCAAGTCTTACAAAAATTTCACTGAATACACTAAGGCACCTCCATTCAATCACCTGGAAGTCAATCCTTAGAAGGGGGGTAGTGTTATGGTCACAGTCTAAAGGACTTAGTCATTTCTTTCTTTTCATCTTATCCTATCTTCTGATCTTATCATATCACATGGATCACTCACTGATCCTTGCTTTCTGCTCTTCACTCACACCTCATGGACACTCCTTCTCTTTCACCTCCTTTCACTCATTCACCTTGTGATCATGGACACACCTTTAACCCTTTCACAGATCTAGACCCACTAGATCTTCCATTCACCCACCACCATGCACAATGGGTATGCCTTTCATCTTATCTATTGGCAGATCTTCCATACTGCCATACCTCATGTACTACATGCACATCAGGCATGTTCACGCTTCTTTCCTTCCAGAACATTCCATGGCTATGTGCCTCACAGTATCAGCATGCCTTGCCTCACCATTACCATATGCTTTACCTTATATATCTATGTATTGGTAGATTAGGGCCAAACATGGCCAAACCCCTAGGTAGTATATAAACCCCATGAATGCAGTGGCCAAGGGGCAGTCTTGTCCTCTTGGTCTTTCCCCGCCAATGACATTATACTCCCCTCATCCTCTGCCCTCCATTATAACCTAAGTGCTAGACTCTTAAGTGTAGTCACAGGCTGGTTGTTTCAAAGGCCAGAGGGCTGTACAATAAAAGTGTGTAAGACATTACGAGAAGGGACTAACTAAACAGAGATAACAGAAGTCCAACTCAGAGGTGGACAGAGGTCCAAAGTGGAGGTGTATGGAAATGGTCAGTGTTACGCTTACCGCGTTAAGTCGTCTCCTGTAACGTGGAGTCGACAGAGGGCGAAGTAATAAGTAAATGCAGAAGCGAGGACAAAGAGCAAAGCAAGTATGCCTAGCAGTAGGAGGCCCATTTGATAAGGCGACAGCTTGGGCAAGCACAAGCTGATGCTGCCTTCCGCACTCTCATAAGAGCCTATAGGAAAGGCAAGTGGTCCCAGTTCCACTCAGATACGGTTGAGGCAAGTCAAGCCTTGGTCTGGAATGAACCAAGGGAGAGTTCCGTCAAGAGGGAGCAAATGCAATGCAGTGGATTGCATAGAACTAACTTAGGGAGCTCTACTACTGCGACAAGGGTTTATATACTACTAGAGACTGCGCACAGACTGTTGGGTGAACAAGGGCGTCACTAGCGATGGTGAGAAGATCTACAGAACAAGGGGCTCTGCTGTCAGGAAGAGCGGAAGGAGTAGGATCAGCAGAGAGACAAGTGAAACACTACCATAGTGACCCTACAAGTCTGGAGTGACTTGTGGTCGTACAAGCTCACAATCGGGTGGGTATGGGGAAACATCGGATGGGACTGGATGTCCCATCGTGAGGAGAGAACGAGTCCAATGACAAGAAAGAAAATAAACCGGTACCAGACAATCCATAACATTAGCCCCGTCCCAAGGGGCAAAGTCCCACCTTCGTCTAAACTCCTTGACTCTCCTCCTCCCGGGATTCAGCAATCACCATCATTGGTCTCATAGTCGGTGAGGTTGAAGGTGTCTTTGATTGATGGCCTCTCCCAACAGAATTCCTCGGCATGTCCCTGATGTCCACATAAGAGGCAGGTCCAGAATGGACAGTCCTTCTGCACATGACTGGGTGACGGCTTCCGGCATATTGGGCAGGTATATTGGGGACAGTCGGGCCATAAATGGTTCTTGCCATTGCATACAAAACATCGAAGGCGGTGGTATGGGGAGACGGAAGGAGTCAGGGATGGCATATCAACGACAATCAGATTGGCCTTGGATCCAGACGCGGATTGGGAGGGGGACGGAGTAACCATGGGATTGCCTTTAACTGCGCATTTTCCCTTGACATCCGAAGAGATAATCCCGCCAAGGACATAAGTCTTTCCCTTGACAGTTTTTCTTTTTTGGGCAGCAGGAATGGGTGCGGAAGAGGGGCGGTTGACAAGGGGGATAGTGGCAAGGAACCTATCCACCACTCCCCCATCAGCGAAGGGATTCTTGACATTAGTTCCAGGGCAAACTCCCAGAGTAGGTTTCCTAGGGTCTCCCCCTCGTTCTTCAGACTCTCAAGGGGGTGGCACAGGAATGGGGGAAGGGCTACGGACAGGTGTCACAGCTTCGGATGCCACAAGGGGATCGTGGGTGGCAATGGTGGGAAGAGGGTTGAGTTCATCTGAGCTCCCTTCCCAAGAGTGGAAGGGGTCGTCCCAGGGGGAGGAGTCATCATTGAGGTAGAACCTCTGGTACTGATGGGGTAAGGATTGTACAAGAGGATGGAGGATGGGTCCGCATAGGAGTGGGTTGGCTTGGTTGAGAGCCTGGATGATCCCTCCGGACAAGAGGTGCTGGGAGAGCATTCGCTGGGCATCAGTGAGAGTAGTTCGGACAAGAACGTGAAGGGGTTGGGCTCAATGGAATTCCCCATAGATCCCTCTTGGACTCTAAGGGTGATGTTGAGGGATTGGGCGACGGAGGCGAAGGCCATGAGGGATTGGTCAGCCATGAAGGCTGCATCGTTTTGGAGTCCCCGATGAATGAGGAGGTTAGTGAGTATCGCAGTGACGGCATACCATCTGTATTCAACAGGGAGGTGGTTGATTCGAATGGGAAGGATGTTGGGTAAGTCATTGCACATTGCAACTTGAGAGGCAAAGTTGTGGGTGGCGGTCATGGTAGGACAAAGAGAGATGGGGAGAGCCTGCCACCAGTTGGTGCGCCTTATAGCTCTCCTGGTAGTTCCACCGCTCGGATTCAGTTCTTATCTGCCAATTGGTCCCAGTAATCCTGTATAAGTTCCGCTGAATGGCGTAAATTGCACGTGGATTCCCAAGTGTTTTCCGCCAATGAATAGCCCTTCCATTTGAC
>JBBPTB010001053.1:0-11346 GCA_038093875.1 Boletus tylopilopsis
GGGGCGCGGTATGGATCCTTGGACCTTGCGCCGTCGGGGCTGGGTTCGCCGCACAGTGCTTGTGTCTGGTGGGTCGCCGAGGGCCGTGGGAGGGTGGGGATGGGGGCGCGGGGTTCCCCCTGTGCGCTGCGGAGGCTGTTGGGGGCTTGTTTGGCCCGCCTGAACACTTGTCTGCGCGGATAGAGGCGCTGTAGGGTCGGAGAGGTGCGTGGGGGTCAGCTTAGAGGGACGACGGGACGGGGAGGGCGTGGGCGGCCGTGGCGCACGCGAGGTGGCGGGTGATTTCGGCGGGGTGTGCGTCGAAGGAGATGAGAGAAGGTAGTCGAGGAATCCGATCGGCTCCGCGTCGGACGGTGGCGCGATGAGATCCTGGAAATGACTGAGACCGTGTTCAGTGGCTTCCTTTTTCAAGGGGAAAGAACGTTCCTCTGGATGATCGGCTGGGTCCAGGGGTGGCGCGCAGAACGCATCGGTTTGGAAAGGGTGAGTATGGAAGTTGGAGTCGGTTTGGTCTTCTCTTCCGGAAGTGGGTGGCCGTAATGTCAGTGATTGCTCGAAATTGTCGATGAGGGTTTCCAGGGATTCAGGCAGGAAGGTACCTTGGTTCAAGTACTCCTCTGGTCGAACGCTCGTCTCGGGGAGGGTATACGGTAAGAAGTTTGGATCCCCCGAGGCAAAGGGTTGTCCATGTCTCGCCTCATCCCAATGAGGTTGTACAGCTGGGGACAGCCCTGCTGGCGCAACGAAGCCTGTAGCGGGAGTGGCAAGGAGTGGCGGTTCCTGCGTGGCGAATTGCCAGATCGAGAGAGGTGGAGGCGCGACGAATGGGTTGTAGTGTGGCACGGAAACGTATTCCGGGATGACATTCCAATTTGTCCATGAGATGTGATTGGATGCGGGTGGGGTCGGTGGGGCGTCCGTCAGTATGTCCATCATGTCGACGTCGGTGAGTAGGATTGGTGACAGCGGTGAGCAGTCCATCATGGTGTCGTCTTGTCCGTAATAGCAGCTGTGCAACAGATGGTGAGTAGACATCCATTACAGGAGATAAAATACGGTACAGGTCGTCTGGTGAATGGTCGTCCATGCGGTGGCACAGACACGCAGACCTTCTTTTTTATTTACTCGTTAACACAAAGGACAGAAAGGGGCTAATTCATTTACAGGGTTGCACGTGACCGGGTATCAAATCGTTGACTTTACACGTGACCTATTACATAATAAACACGCTACCAGACACAGCACGCGGTCAGCCACAACTCACTCTCTTCCACAAACATCGACGGTGTTAGGCCGTCGACATGTCTGCCTTGACGACTTACACGAAATTGAACCAGCGTAATAATGCACAACGTCGCCCACCGCTGTCTAATGCAAGCAACCAAGCTCCGGTTCGCCCACCATCACCAGCCAAGCCAAAGGCACAACCACCAGATCCACCCCTCCCGAGGCAGAACAGCAAAACGACACCACCCTCACCACCAAAGGTCATCACCGACAAGAACAGAATATTGGAGTTCTACCGCGTCGGATTTTTGGGCGAGGTCGGTCCACAGTCTGCTCCCAAATCGTATGCTCACAGAGTCGCAGGGTGGCTTTGCACGCGTGTACGAAGTAAAGGACGTCCGTGGAACGCGCCACGCCTGCAAGGTCATCACAAAGACCTCCCTCAAGACCAAAAAGGCCAAGACCAAGGTAGGTCCGTCTTTCCCCCACTCGACTGCGCCGCAAAGTTCACCCTTGGGTAGCTGTACGCGGAAATCAAGATCCACCGCTCGTTGGCTCACCCCAACATTGTGCGCTTTTACGAATGTTTTGAAGACGACGACAACGTTTACATGACCCTCGAACTCTGTCACAACGGCTCCCTCATGGACATGCTCCGTCGCCGTCGTCGCTTCACAGAACCCGAGGCACGCTTCTTTTTGGTCCAGATCATTGGTGCCTGCAACTACATGCACACCCACCAAGTCATTCACCGTGATCTGAAACTCGGTAATTTATTCCTCGACTCCAACATGAACATCAAAGTCGGTGACTTTGGTCTGGCTGCCCTCATCGAGAACCCTGGCGAACGGAAGAAGACGATCTGCGGAACGCCCAACTACATCGCCCCCGAAGTGCTGTTTGACACAGCAAACGGTCACAGCTTCGAAGTAGATACCTGGTCCATCGGCGTTATCCTCTACACTCTCTTGATCGGCCGCCCCCCCTTTCAAACCAAGGACGTCAAAGACATTTACACGTGAGTGTGCTCCATCCTTTTTTGTCGCTTGTCATGAACCGCATTCTAGCCGGATTCGCGACAACGTTTACGAGTTTCCCCCAGAACGACGAATCTCGCCCGATGCGCGTGAATGCATCACTTCCATTCTTACACCTGATCCAAGTCAGCGGCCTATGCTTCTCGAGATCATCATGTCACCTTTCATCGATTATGGCATCGTACCACCCTTTATTCCCATCTCTGCACACGATGCACCCCCCGATTTTCGTTATATCACACGTCCCATGTCGATCGTCAACCTTGCCAAGATCAAGAAGGTTGCGCTGCTCGATGATTATCAAACGAGCATTGCCGTGCCGAGTGCTCCAACTGCTCATGTTGAGCCCGAAAGGGTCGTTAACCCGGTAACATCGAGCATCGCCCAACAAGAGAAGGAGTTCCAGAAGGCCGTCCAACCAGGTAGTCCCATCTCAGCGTTGCTCAGCTCGGCAAGACAGCCCCTCGTCATGTCAACGACCAACAATACCAAAGACTCGCCGCTCATCCGCAAGCTCCAATCTGCCAAGGAAACCAAACCGTCCCCTCTTCGCACAGTACGCTCGACGCGCGCGCTGGGAGATATTGAAGAGGAAGACCACGAGCCACCGCGCGGGATGCGTGAAAAGAACTTTGATCTGCAGAGACAAAAGGAACTCGAATCCCAAAAGGCGCGGATTGTGGCTCAAATGGCACCTGTCACAGGGCAAGGTGTTAACCGGGCTGAGGAGGAGCAGGAGAACATGCCTCCGGTGCGCAAGGAACCAAAGGGCAAGGAACGTGCGCGTGAGGAGCGCGAATCTCCTGTACCTGTGCCGGATTCGGAGATGGATGCACAAACGCGAACGAACGGGTTCGACGCAGCTGCGCGCACGCTGACGTTGGCGTTTGATGCCAAGGCGGTGGGCAAGGTGTTTCGTGACCCGCGCGAGGATGCGCGTCTGCCCGACGAGCGGGTATTTATCGTTTCGTGGGTGGATTACTGCAACAAGTATGGGATGGGGTATGCCTTGACGGATGGGTCTGTGGGCGTGCACTTTAATGACAGCACGACGTTGATCCTCGCTGCGGATAAACAGTGAGTATGGATCTGTGACTTGTGGGTGCTTTCTGACCGCAGAGGACAGTCACTTTGATTTCATCTCATCACGTCGACACGGGCAGGTCTATGTCAGGAAGAATTACACGGTCTCCGAGTTTCCCGAGGATCTCAAGAACAAGGTGTACCTCTTGAAACACTTTGAGCGGTACATCATGGATCGATTGTATGGCGACTACGAGTACACGTTTGAAGACCTCGACCGGACGAGAGGCATGGACTTTGTCCAAAAGTACCTACGGATGAAACACGTTATTGTCTTCAAGATGAGCCATGACGTTCTTCAGGTAAGTCTCTTACATGCACCGTCCTCGTCCTATCTCATCGCGTCCTAGTTCAACTTTTACGACCACTCGAAAGTGATTCTGTCGTCGCACGGTCTTCTAGTGACGCACATTGACAAGAATTACAAGTTGACGCGGTTCACGTTGAGCGAGGTGATGGCGCAAGCGCTGCAAGGTCATGCAGGGATGGACGCGGATCAAGCCAAGTTTATGCAGCGGCTCGTCGACAAGCTCAAGTATTGCAAGGAGGTGTTGACGAGCATACGGAATGCAAGTGTGGGGATGGAGGAGGGCAGGAAGGGATCGAGCGTGTCGAGTGGGAGGGGGTCATCGCGGTAGTGATTTTTTTTCTTTCCTAGTTTGATTCGTCTTTTTCTTCTTCCTTTCCGTTTTTTCCGCTATCGTGATTTTGGATCATACCCTGGACTTTTTTAAGAAGTCTGGTCTGTTTTCCATGGACGACGCTTTGTCGAGACCGATGTTTTTTTTTCTCTCGTGTGACAATCGCATCTCTTATCGTGGGTGGCTAGTTACCACTGTAAGCTCTGGCAGACGGACAGAAACGTCCAGTGCTCCAGAAAGTAGCTCGTGCTCTTTCTCACTGCTAACCTACGACGTCACGGAAGTACACATGTATACATACGCCGAGGCACTGGGGTTAAGGTGCCGTTGGCCCGTGAAGGCGGCCCTCGCACAAGATTGGCGGATGCCGAGACGTCGCGTCAAGAATTGACATGACATGGTGCTTGTCATTACGGACGACGACGCAGAGACGTGCGGTCGTTTCGTGTCAAAACTTGCTAGGATCTCCGGCTTGGTGCTAGGGCTGACCGGGCCCTCTTTGCCTTTTGGCATTGTATGATGTGGTATTGCGAGACCGAGTGGCTTTCGCACCATGTGAGGACGTTGAACCGGCGATTCTCGAGCCACCGATGATCGGATTCGGAGAGTGGGGCAGGCATGGACGGCTCAGAGAAGGCATCATCCAAAGGCTGTACCACTCGTACGACGTCACGGAGGAATCCAAGTTCTGCGTCGAGTTCCGGCAGGGTTCTAGTCGTATGTATGTTGGCTACCCACCTGAAAGACGTGGTCCACGCGATCTCTCGACATGGGATGGGTATGTCCGAGGCGAGCGCCGGACGTCACTTGAAAGCGTGCCGCACTTGAGCGGGGCGTGAACGGGATTGTCGGAGGTTTTTGTTGTTGTTGTTGTGTTGTGGGCATACATACGTAGACTCCTCGAGGGTTGGACAGAGGCATGCGACGCCGTACGTGCAAGAAAAGGTGAGACGGACACCTCTCCTTTGTATCTTAAAGCACGGCACGGCCTGAGATGGTGAAAAGGATGAGATAAAATGGTCGATGGATCAAGTTGGCACGTCATCTTGCGCTCGTACAGCATCTCGGAGAAAGAATGGCCATGCTGTGAAAAAGGATCGGCAGAGTCTTTTAGAGACCGTCGGACGTGTCGTTCGCTCGTTTGCCAGCGCAGCATGAATGGAGGATTTCAAGAAAAGAAAGAAAGGGTGACCGGCGCAATGCGATAAGCGCCAACGTGCGAAGATCTGGGGGTGGCCACCCGTCACGGTGTGATGATCCAAAAGGAAGAGAGACGTGACAGTTGCGATCCTTCCGCGGTGGCAAGTCGCGACCTCACTTGCAATGAGATCGCACCTCGGGAATCTGCTGCCACCCTTTGCGCCAAGATCGCGCGGCGTGGCTGAGTTCAATATATGGGGCCTCAAGTTTGGCTTGTTGCCCCGCTAGACTTTCGGATGAGTCTCGTACAATAAGAGAAGTCGGTGAAATTACGTTCAAACTGGCACCAGTCTGGTCACCGTTCAGCTTATACTACAGTGGGGCGAAAGAGGATGGCAAGACGTGGCAACTGATGTCGAACGTAGGTCCTTTGCATTTCCGAGTCAACGTGGCCCTGGACTCCGATCTGACCCGTCGTGCATACTACTTTCACAAGCGTCAGCTGCCCACTAAACAGGAGGAACTATATCTTACAGTTTATGGTAGATACAACAACTTATGCCAGCCTAGTACCGAATGTTAAATAGCATCCGCCTTCACATTACACTGGGACCGTCAAAGGCCGGGCTCCCCTCGCTGCCTGCATCAGATCGAACGCCTTTCTAGCCACGACCAGGGAGGACACTACCGGTTTGCCGCTAAACGGTCCACGAGGTATGTCCATGGATATCGATTCAGATGCATCTGCGAGCATCCTGAGAACGTCGTGTCCCTGTGGCCGGAATCTGCTTTTTGCAGCCAGGAAAGGACCAGTTGTCATCTGAAGAGTCACATCGTCCGAGTCGATGGCTTTCCTCTTCACGAAGTCAGACGACTCAGAAGCTGCCGTCATGGTAAAATTGAAAGGGTCGGAGACTATATCCCATAGTCTTGTGAAAAGCTCGTTAAATAGATGGGTTTTCCAAGGATACATCAACTTACTTTTTGAAGATCGCGGTGATGAATGCCACGGGCTCCCTGAGATCGAATTCGACTTCGATATCAAACCACTGACCCACGACATATCCTTTGATGGCTGCAGAAAATGGCTGAGCATTACTGCCACCAATTCCGACAATGCCACGGAGGGTACCCGAAAGAATGATCGTCTCGATGTTCACGGCTCTCGCCCCAAACTTGACGACTTCCTCGAGAATCGACAACGCAGTTTGTGATGCCTTCTCGGCCAGAACCAATGCTTCTCTTGCAGCGTCAAGTACCGCCGTTGATCCTTTGGCTACTTCAAGCCCTGCTTTGGCAGCGTTGAAAGCAATAAATTCAGCGCTATCCATCAACGCATCAATCGCCGTCATGGCTGCCTCGTAGGCAGCTATGTTTGCATGCTTGAACAGCTCTAGAGCCCTGGTAGCTAATTGAAAAGCATACCATTCGGCTCCATTCTTTACTCCTTCCAAGGTGGCTTCAGCGACGTCGACAGCACCTTGCGATACTCCATCGGCTACAGTAAGCGCCGTCTGCGCTGTTGAAAGTGCGGCTTGCCCGATCGTCTTGGCGAGATTCAAAGCGTCACGAGCGGCCCCAATGGCAGCATTTTTCGCAAGGTACGCTGTGCTCGTGAGGACCGCACGAGCAGCATCCAAGACACCACTCGCAATACCCTTCGATGCCTCCAACGCTCCGACCGCAGTCCAGAGACCAGGGATCGCAGCTTTCTTCCAAAACTCGTACCATGGTGCTCGGTTATACTCATCAATGATGTCCTCTATGTCATCAATTTGATTCTGGAGGCTCCAGACCTGCTGCTGAGCGTTATCGATAGCTTGCTGGGCATCGCCAAATGCATTGTCCATGTCTGCTTGTGCGTAATCCAGCTGTCGTTGTGCGTCGTCGATCGCATTGTCCATGTCTCGTTTGGCCTGATCGACGGCGCGCTGAGCATCTGCCATGGCAGAAGCACGATCTTGATTGGCTTTGTCCACCGCCCTTTCAGCAACGTTCATGGCATTGTCGTAATCTTTTTCGGCGTCGTCTACGTTGCCTTGTAGTCGAGATATCTCCGAGATATAGTTGTCGATGATGGGCTGACTGGAGCTGCGGATGCTTTGCTCGTAGGATTCCCATACTTTCTGTGCAGCTTCAACTTTCTTCTCCGCATCCGCAATCGCGTCCTCCCATACTTTCTGAGCTTCGTCGACTTTCTCTTCTCGATGATTTGCTCTGCGATGTATTCGAGAAGATGGTTCTCGAACTCGGCATAGAGCGAGAAGTCGGCGTCAGAGAGTTGGTCGTGGATTGATCCAAGAAGCTCAGCGTCGAGCGTGAACGTGAACAAGTTGGTGAATTGCAGCTTTCTGACCAGCGCGAGGATGGGTCAGTGGTCGACATCCTCGAAAGCAGCATGACGACTCACGAATAAAACTTGAATTTCGGGTCTGGTAAGAATTGAATATTGATGTCTGTCTGCGACTGCATGTCCAAAAGGGTAATGACACCGTCGACAACTAGTTGTTGCTTGGAGACGCCGACATGGCACTCCAGCGTTGCGCGTGGACCGTCCGAACCACGTACGGTCAGCGGTCCAAGTTCAAAGTTGTCGACGCCGCCGACGATATCGACTGATTTCTCAGCCTCGTCAACCGCTGCCAGCATTGTCAATTTCTCACCACGGCGTCGCTGGGAGATATATATACATACTACATTCAATGTCGGCCCTTTTTTGAAAGAGCAACAAATCGGCCTTGAACGAGAAGCCTTGTGGATACGATGTCGTTCCCAGAACGACCCCGGATGGGCATATATACAATTTCAGCACCTCGAACTTGAGCAGCCCATCTGGAATCTGGGGAATGTCCTGCCCAACTAGGGTCCCAGCGAACGTCACGACGTCCGATATGTCGAGCTCGTCTAGCTCTCCATATAGCAATTGGCCTGGGTGATTGTCAATAGAAGGTTTATTTGAAACTCAATGAAACGTACGTTTTGGGTCCTCGCTGATATTGATTGCTACGAATGCTTTGATGTTACCAATCATGAGTCCGCCTGAGATGCCAAACCCACTTCGTCCATATAAGCCAAGATAAGAACGCAAGTGGACTGGAACTGACGTACCTCGGTGTTCCGGTAGTGACAAACTGTGCGTATATGATCTCGATCGAGAGTGTCACTTCGGGCCCGATCTTGAGGTTATCGATTCCGAACGGCTTCTCCCACCAACCCTTCATCTGCGCTGATGCGCTTGCATCGAGTACATTCGCGGCAAGCACAAAGTTAAAATCGAGCGGGGTCGAGTCCTGTACAGGTACAGTAACCCCGAAGGAGATGGCAAGCTCTATGGGATTCGTTCTGATGCTGAGCGTGATGGGAGTCGTTTTGATGCCATTGCCGAGATTTATCGAGGACTCCGCGGGTAAAGACACTTGCAGATCGAAACCAGACGTCTTTGACCACCCGGCGTTCAACACAAGACCTATTACGTCTGTTTGGAGGAGGTCGTTCAGGGGTGGAATGCGAGCGATCACTCCGAAAACATGCACGCCTGAAAGATCGTCAGTAAAGCATCCGCTTCAAGTGCAAGGGTTACAAACCTTGCCGAACGTCATAGTCTGGGTACGATTGGCTGATTAATGGGTCATCCTGCGATGCCGCGATGAGCACGGCATTGCTCAATGAAAAATCGACAAAGCTGTCTTTGACCACAGGAACAATGTCTGAGAGAGAGAACGCTCGGCTTGGTGCAACCAGCTCTGCTACGACTGCCCATTCGACGCCATCTTCACCGGGATATAGATGGACTGCAGCTGTGATTGTGAGGTCAAGGAAATCAACACCTAGCGTCCCGCCAAGCATAAGATCGACGTTCTTCTTTTTGCCAGTCGACCAGAATGACAGCTGGAGCGAGGCATCCTGCAGCTCTACGTCGCCAAACGTGATCGTGCTGCTTGTCAAAGCGCCAGAAAACGAGATCCCCGAGGAGGACAAGGCCAGCGCAACAGATACAGCTGTATATCCCGCGACCTCAACATTGTTGAGCGATATTGAAAGGCCTTGTCCAGATGCGATGGATATGACGGCTGATTCAATTTGCACGTCAAAATCTGGGAGCGTCAGAAAGTCGGAGAATATTGCGAAGAACAGGCCATCAATTTCCTCTGTACCGAAGTTATCGATTTCCGCTGTAAGCGAGAAGCCGCCACCCGCAGCGTAGGAGCCTTGGAGGTATGCCTCCGAACTTAAATATGAAAATGTCGCAGATACGTCGAACGCAAACGAGTTCCAGGGAGACGCCGCGGAAAAGGTTGTCCCGAATACTACGTCCTCGAGCTACGTGTTTTGTATCAAGATTAAGCAGGGTGAATGGCACTCTCGAGAGACGACTTACTAGTAGCCCCTTGACTCCCAGTGCGTCTTGCCAAATCGAACCAGATATTTCTGCACTGAGATTGACGGTGCTTCCAGCAACTCCCATCTCGTAATCCAAATTCAACGGCACGATAGACCCCGGAACGTCCAGTTTCATCGTTCCGAAGACACTGTAACCGAAGGAGAGGGTTGAATGAGGCTCTGGCACGAACGAAAATCCTCGAATTCCGAGCAATCGGACGCCAATCGACGTCAATGTCAGTCCCGGGGCCGGAGACATCATGAGATTAGAAAAAACGCCTTCGAGGACGAAACTCTGTAAGTTCAGTGAGGTATTCCAATCCAGTCCTTCGCCAAATGAAGCATGGATACTGAGAATAGGCTGGTCGACTTGTAACACAGTGGTGAGGACATCGTACAGAAGGCCGCAAGAGGGATCGATGACCCAGTCAGCGTTGAAATGCCATCCAATGGACTTGGTCTTGTCGAAGGCAGAGTTTTGATGGTAGATGACGACATTACGGAAGATGATACTGTCGAATGGTGTGCCCCCAAGAAGCGGAATCAGCGTCGACAAATGGAAATCTCCCTCAACGACCACTCGCTCGATGGATGGGAGATCAGCTCCGACAACAACATTTGCGGGCGCAGGTCCCATCCATTTCTCCAGATTACCACCCACGGCAGTCCCGAAAACATCAATCTTTCCCTGAAGCACAAAGCCACTTTCTGGGTTGGTTGTGTTATCTTTGCCAAGAGGCGGCTTGGCAATCTTGGGAAGTTTGATGACGATACCGGGAAGTTCCAGAAGAGGTAGCCCTTGAGTTGCAGCCTCCCATGCAAGCTTTGCATATTCGCCAGGACTGTACCTTACGAGAGGAAGAATCGGCTTGGCTTGAAGGATTCCCATCATGTTGGAAATGAGGGAATATTTCTGGGTCCCATGTGCCATTACTGTGGCGTCGGCTGTAACACTACCCGACTTTAGATCATTGAGGATCATGATGTCAAGTCGAGGCTCTATGCTTAGAGGCACATAGATGGACCACGGATCAAAGTCAACATCGTGTGCGACGCCCCCGTTCTGTCAGGGGTTGTCAGGCAGCATTACAAGAAAATTGCATTCACTAACCAGTGGGCACTTGTCTGTGTCCATCACATACCGATAGTTCAGGGAGAAACAGAGCCAAGCTATGCCTCACGTCAGGTGTCGTCCTAGAAGATGGCTTTCGTAACTCACAGTAATTCTTTGCCCAGCTGGGGACAGTTTCATCCGTGTTTGCTTTCGCTAATGTAAAGCGGGAGATTGTCCCAGTCTTATTCTCCGTCGTCAGTCTTCCTCGGTGCTCAACATCTTTCGTGCCCTTTTTAGTCAAGTCTGTGACCATGTTCTCCGCACGAATCATGTCTGTGTTGCACTCCCAAGTTCCAAAAGCGAGGTTCCTGAAGCTGTCCTGGCCACCAAGGGCGAAAGCCACCCGATGCAACCACTACCGACGAGTGGATCAGCCATTTCTTCACCATGGGACACGCCATACATACCTCAACTTTCACGGACTTGCCCATTCCAGATGAAAAGAAATTGTCTCCCCACAGTTTGTTAGCGACCTATAATGATGGGTCAACAAGATGTCAACGAATGGGTAACCACTCACCGTTGTGGCACTTGCACCCATGATCGACTGGGTGGTCTTGCGTTCCTCAGTGGCCCCGAGGGTCTTCGAGGAAATTTCGGTCATCGCCCCATCGACTGACTGCCCCGTCCTACTCCCCTTGAGTGTCTTCTCATCGATATCTTTATAGGGCTTCTCATCGTCGGGAAGGTTATGCAATAGCTTATCCACCCCGAACTCCGCCCA
>JBBPTB010001054.1:0-11335 GCA_038093875.1 Boletus tylopilopsis
CTGGTCAAATGGAAGGGCTACTCGTCGGCGGAAAATACATGGGAATCCACGCGCAATTTACGCCACTCTGCGGAACTCATCCAGGACTACTGGGACTGATTGGCGGATAAGAAGTAATCACGGAAGAACTATGGGGAGAGCTATAAGGCGCACCAACTGGTGGCAGGCTCTCCCCCATCCCTCTCCACCACTGCCATGACCGCCACCCACAACTTCGCCTCCCAAGTCGCTACTTGCAATGACCTGCCCAACATCCTACCTGTCCGAATCAACCGACTTCCCGTTGAGTACCAACGGTATGCCGTCATTGCGATACTCGCTAACCCCCTCATTCATTGAGGACTCCGAAACGATGCAGCCTTCATGGCTGACCAATCCCTCGTGGCCTTTGCCTCTGTCGCCCAATCCCTCAACATCGCCCTTAGAGTCCAAGAAGGATCTATGGGGAATTCCATTGAGCCCCACCTCCTTCACGTTCTCGTCAGAACCACTCTCGCTGATGCCCAGCGAACCCTTTCCCAGCACCTCCTGTCAGGAGGAATTATCCAAGCTCTTAACTGAGCCAACCCCCTCCTCTGTGGACCCGTCCTCCGTCCTCTTGTACGATCCCTACCCCACCAGTACCAGAGGTTCTACCTCAACGACGACTCCGCCCCCTGGGACGACCCCTTCCACTCTTGGGAAGGGAGCTCCGACGAGCTCAACCCTCTCCCCACTACCGCCCCCCACGATCCCCTTGTGGCACCCGAAGCCACTATGCCCTCCCGCAGCCCTACCCCCATTCCTGTGCCACCCCCTCGAGTGTCCTCAGACCGAGGGGGAGACTCTAGGGACTCTACTCCGGGAATTTGCCCCAGAGCTACTGTCGAGAATCCCTTCGCTGATGGGGGAGCGGTGGACCGCTTCCTCGCCACTATCCCCCTTGTCAACCGCTCCACTTCCGCGCCCGTTCCTTCTACCCGAAACCGAAAAGCCGTCAAGGGCAAGACTTATGTCCTTGGCGGGCTTATCTCTTTGGACGCCAAAGGTAAACAGGCGGTCAAAAGCAACCCCATGGCTATTCCGGTCCCCACACAGTCTGGATCCAGAACCAAAACCAATCTGATCGTCGTTGATACACCATCCCCGTCTCCTTCCGTCAATCCATACCACCGCCTTCGATGTTTCATATGCAACGGCAAGAACCATCTACGGCCCGACTGTCCCCGCTATACCTGCCCATTTTGCCGGAAGCCGTCACCTGGCCACGTGCAAAAGGACTGTCCATTCCGAACATGCCTCCTATGTGGACACCAAGGACATGCTGAGGATTTCTGTTGGGAGAGGCTGTTGATCGAAGACACCTACGACCTCACGGATTATGAAACCAATGACGGGGATTGCTGAGGCTTTAGATGAGGAAGGATAGGAGGGTTGGACGAAGATGGGACTTCGCCCTGTAGGGAGGGGCTAATGTTACGGACTACCAGATACCGGGTACGGATTACTGGATACCGGATTCTTTTTCTTCTTATCATCGGACTTGTTCTCTCCTCACGATGGGATATCCGACCCCATCTGATGTTTCCCCCTTAGCCATAACCACTCAAGCTTGTATGACCACGAGTCACCTCAGACTCGTAGGGTCATCTTAGTAACGCTTCCCTTACCTCTCCGCTGTCCCGGTTGGTTCCGCTCTTCTTGACAGCAGAGCTCCATGTTTCACCTACCTTTCCGCTGTCCTCTTCCTTCCGCTCTTCCTGACAGTGGAACCCCGTTGATCCACAGATCTTCTCACCATCACTAGCGATGCCCTTGTTCACCCGACGGTCCGTGCGCCATCAGACTTAGTATATAAACCCTTTGTCGCAGTAGTAGGACTCCTTAAGTTAGTTCTACGCAATACACTGCGTTGTGACTTCTCCCTCTCGACAGAATTCTCCCTTGGTCCGTTCCAGACCAAGGCCTGACTTGCCTCGACCGTATCCGAGTGGAACCGGGACCACTCGCCTTTCCAATAGGCTCTTATGAGAGTGTGGAAGGCAGTGTCAGCTTGTGCTTGCCCAAGCTGTCGCCTTATCAAACGGGCCTCCTTATACTTGGCATCCTCTTGTTGCTCTTTGTCTGCGCCTCCACTTTTACCTATTACTTCGCCCTCTGTCAACTCCACGTTCCAGGAGTTGACACGACGCGGTAAGCGTAACAGCCGCCTTTATCACCCTGTATGGGTTGTATCAACCCACCGTCATGTTCTTCGGGATGTGCAACTCCCCGGCCACGTTTCAGGCCTATATGAACGACGCGTTCGGCGATATGATCGCCAAAGGATGGTTAGTAATTTACATGGACAATCTCCTGATCCACTCGAAGGACGATCCGGCGCTACACGAAGAACGCACCAAACGTGTGTTACAGCGCATGGAGGAACAAAAGTTGTTCCTCAAACTCGAAAAGTGTACTTTCGCCGCAAAAGAGGTGGAGTACCTAGGGATGGTAGTAGGGAAGGGAAAAGTACAGATGGACGATGCAAAGGTCGACGCAATCTGAGACTGGAACGTGCCTACTTCCGTAACCGCAGTCCAATCATTCCTCGGATTCTGCAATTTCTACCGGAAATTCATCCCTGGATTCTCGGACATAGCACGACCTCTGAACGACCTTACTCAGAAAGCTCACGCCTGGGACTGGACTGATGCCCACCAAAAGGCCTTCGAACGCCTCCGAGACACTTTCCTCACGCGCCCGGTTCTTACTATGCCGGACGTAAGTAAACCATTCACAATCATGACAGATGCCTCCCTGGTAGCGACCGGGGGAGTGCTAATGCAGAAAGATGGCAACGGGGATCTCCACCCGTGTGCCTACCTGTCCAAAACCCTGTCCAAAGTGGAGAGGAACTATGACATTTATGATCGTGAACTGCTGGCAGTAATTCACGCATTGGAAGAATGGCATCACTATCTCACCGGAACTGAACATCCGGTCACGGTCCTTATGGACCACAAGAACCTCACCTATTTCCGCCAGCCACAGAACCTCTTCCGACGGCACGCTCGATGGCAACTCTTTCTCCAAGAGTACCATCTTGAATTCCATCACTGCCCCGGATCCCAGATGGGTCCGGCGGACGCCCTGTCCCGACCGGACGGTATCGACATGTCGTCGGACAACACAAACCAAGTCCTTCTTCCTGACCAGCTCTTTATCGCATATATCGACACTGAGCTGAGGTCCAAGCTCCTCACCTCAACCCCTTCCGACCCACTCGTACTGAAAAGACTGCAAATTCTCAGCACGGACCACAATGAGGAAGCCCTCCCTTCCCGCTACAACAATCTGGCAGATTGGGCTTACGCGGAGGGTATCCTCTACTATAAGGGTCGAACATACGTCCCAGACTCGGACCTCCAGACCTGGATCGTTGCTGAATGCCACGAATCAGCATTCACCGGCCACAACGGCTACTTCCGTACCGTCGTGGCCCTGGAGAAAGATTACTGGTGGCCTGGAATGACTACCTTCACCCGCCGCTTCATCAGCGGGTGCACTACTTGCCAGGCCAACAAGGTCCTGACACATCCTACGGTTCTGGCCCTCTCTCCTATCCCCTCCGTCGCGACCCGCCCCTTCCAACAACTCTCCGTTGATCTCATCACCGGCCTTCCGATGAGTTCCGGTTTTGACTCTGTCATGGTCGTGGTCGACCATGGGCTTAGTAAGGGGGTCATTTTTCAGCCTTGCACCAAAAGCATTGACGCGGCAGGGATAGCATCTCTCTTTTTCCATTCCATCTTCAAACGATTCGGACTCCACGATAAACTTATCTCGGATAGAGGACCACAGTTCGCTTCCGCCTTCACCCTTGAACTCGCCCGCCTTCTCAACTACAATGTCTCACTCTCCACCGCCTACCATCCCCAAACGGACGGAGAGACTGAATGGGTCAACCAGGAACTCGAAACCTATCTTCGGATCTTCTGTGACGGACTACCACAGAAATGGTCCGAACTTCTTACTGCAGCCGAGTTCCACCATAATTCCACCTGACATTCGGCGACAAAACAAACCCCGTTCTTCCTCATGATGGGATATGAACTGTGGACCTACCCCCCTTTAGGAAAAACATTTCTCCCTGCGCTAGAACAGTGACTCTCCTCCCTAGAGAAAAAGGACAAGATGAAGCACTCGCAGCGCACGATAAGGCAAGGCGGTACATGGCAGAACGAATCTACTCAAAGTTTGTACCTTGGAAAACCGGACAAAAGGTCTGGTTAGACTCGCATCATCTAAATCTGCGTTACCCTACGCGCAAGCTCACCCCTCGAAGGGAAGGACCCTTCGAGATCATACAAGTACTCTCCCCGATCTCGTATCGGCTCAAGCTACCCCCCACCTGGAAGATACACGACGTGTTCCACGCTTCCCTACTCAACCCATATAAGGAATCGGAAGAACACGGACCGAACTTCCACCCGGAGCCCCCCGACCTGATTGATGGCGAAGAGGAGTGGGAAGTTGAAAATATCTTGGCACACCGAGGGTCGCCCGCCCGACGGACGTATCTGGTCAAATGGAAGGGCTACTCGTCGGTGGAAAACACCTGGGAATCCACACGCAACTTGCGCCATTCAGCGGAACTAATTCAAGATTATTGGGACCGATTGGCGGATAAGAAATAAGTCCGTACGGAGGAACTACTGGGAGGGCTATAAGGCACACCGACTGGTGGCAGGCCCTCCCCATCCCTCTCTACCACTGCTATGACCGCCACCCACAACTTCGCCTCCCAAGTCACCACTTGCAATGACTTGCCCAACATCTTGCCCGTTCGAATTAACCGACTCCCCACCGAATACCGACGGTATGCCGTCACTGCGATACTCGCTAACCCCCTCGTTCATCGAGGACTCCGAAACGATGCAGCCTTCATGGCTGACCAATCCCTTGTGGCCTTCGTGTCTGTTGCCCAATCCCTCAACATCGCCCTTAGAGTCCAAGAGGGATCTATGGGGAATTCCATTGAGCCCAACCCTCTTCACGTCCTTGTTAGAACCACCCTCGCTGATGCCCAGCGAACCCTTTCCCAGCACCTCCTGTCAGGAGGAATTATCCAGGCTCTTAACCGAGCAAACCCCCTCCTCTGCGGACCCATCCTCCGTCCTCTTGTACGATCCCTACCCCACCAGTATCAAAGATTCTACCTTGACGACGACTCCGCCCCCTGGGATGATCCCTTCCACTCCTGGGAAGGGAGCTCCGACGAACTCAATCCCCTCCCCACCACCGCCTCCCACGATCCCCTTGTGGCATCCGAAGCCACTACGCCCTCCTGCAGCACTACCCCCATTCCTGTGCCGCCCCCTCGAGTGTCCTCAGACCGAGGGGGAAACTCTAGGGACTCTACTCCGGGAGTTCACCCCGGAGTTACTGTCGAGAATCCCTTCGCTGATGGGGGAGCGGTGGACTGCTTCCTCACCACTATCCCCCTTGTCGACTGCTCCGCTTCCGCGCCCATTTCTTCTACCCGAAACCAAAAAACCGTCAAGGGCAAGACTTATGTCCTTGGTGGGCTTATCTCTTCGGACATCAAAGGTAAACGACCAGTCAAAAGCAACCCCGTGGCTGTTCAGGTCCCCGCACAGTCTGGATCCGGAACCAAAACGGATCCAATCATCGTTGATACGCCATCCCCGTCTCCTTCCATCAATCCATACCACCGCCTTTGATGTTTCATATGCAACGGCAAGAACCATCTACGGCCCGACTGTCCCCGCTATACCTGCCCATTTTGCCGGAAACCGTCACCCGGCCACACGCAAAAGGACTGTCCATTCCGCACCTGCCTACTGTGCAGACATCAAGGACATGCCGAGGACTTCTGTTGGGAGAGGCCGTCGATCGAAGACACCTACGACCTCACAGATTATGAGACCAATGACGGGGATTGCTGAGGCGATAGAAGAGGGAGCGTAGGTGGGTTAGACGAAGGTGGGACTTCGCCCCGTAGAGAGGGGCTAATGTTACGGACTACCGGATACCGGGTACGGATTACCAGATACCGGATACTTTTTCTTCTTATCATCGGACTCGTTCTCTCCTCACGATGGGATATCCGCCCCCATCCGATGTTTCCCCCTTAGCCATACACTTCCGAGCTTGTACGACCACGAGTCACTTCAGACTCGTAGGGTCACCATGGTAACGTCCCCTTGATCCTCCGCTGTTCCATTTCCTTCCGCTCTTCCCGACAGTGGAGCTCCGTGTATACTAGTATCCCCACTGTCCATTTCCTTCCGCTCTTCCTGACAGCAGAGCACCATTGATCCTTTGATCTTCTCACCATTGCTAGCAATGCCCTTATCCACCCGACGGTCCGTGCACCGTCAGACTTAGTATATAACCTTTAGTCGCAGTAGTAGGACTCCCTAAGTTAGTTCTACGCAATACACTGCGTTGTGACTTCTCCCTCTCGACGGAACTCTCCCTTGGTTCGTTCCAGACCAAGGCTTGACTAGCCGCGACCGTATCCAAGTGGAACCGGGACCACTCGCCTTTCCAATAGGCTCTTATGAGAGTGCGGAAGGCAGCACCAGCTTGTGCTCGCCCAAGCTGTCGCCTTATCAAACGGGCCTCCTTATACTTGGCATCCTCTCTCTGCTCTTTGTCTGTGCCTCCGCTTTTACCTATTACTTCACCCTCCGTCGACTCCATGTTCCAGGAGTTGACACGACGCGGTAAGCATAACAAAAGAACTAACTTTCTTTCAGACCCTGTTCTCCAACAGTAGGTCTTACCCCCTACACCATTTCCCGCTTTAGAGCCCCGTCATCTTCACCTGAACCCGTCGTGGATCCCACACTCCGACGAGTGGTACCTGCCATTAGCGACTACCCAGCTCTTTGGAAACTACCCAGTGATCACCTGGATTATCTTCCCCTACTGAGCAAATTTGGACGTACCAAGGATAAGGCCTTATACCAGTTAAAGCAGAAGGAAGTAGCTGAGCGGAACATTAGAGAAGGAAGAGCGTCTGACGACCTCCCACCTCTTCCTAGCGGATCACAATTCGCTCCTCCGGAACCTGAACTGGAACTGGAATCTCGTTCCCCTACCCTGTTACCCCCACTTCCTCCTTCTACCTCAGACTCTCCGTTCCTCCCAGAACGGCCTTTACCCTACGGCGGATACGCTCCCTTTCATCCGGACAATCCTCCTCCACCCGAGGACCCCCCCTTCCTCTCCACAGACAGCGACGAAGAAGACGATATGCCTGAACTAAAAGCCGGATTACGGGAAGAATTCTCCGGAAACGGTGCTGATGCCAACTGGTGGTTGCATGCTATGGATGCATACTTTTCCATCAACAAGAAATACGATGATCACGCCAAGATTATCACCGCCCTGAATAGGATGAGTAAGGGCAAGGGACGGATCTACTCCGAAGGATATTACGAGTGTCTCGCTAAAGGAACTATCCCACCCGCTGACAACATGTGGGCGAAATTCAAAGCCGACTTCAGAGCAATGATGGCTACCCATGACGAGGCCGCCGCGGCCAAGCGAAAGCTCTATTCGCTGACCCAAGGCCCGAACACTGAGGAAGCTTTCCATAAGTTCGCTACCGAGTTTCGCCTCCTTACTTCCCAGTCCGGACTACACGAACAATCCGGACTCTGCGAAATCTTCAGCAGAGGAATCCATGTGGACCTCATGAAAATGATCCTTGGAGGAACAGAACCCACTACGATTGACGAATGGATCGCCACAGGAGCCAAGTTCGCTCGACAGTCCGAGCGAATTAGGGATATCAAGGGACGGAAGCCCGGATTCGGATATCAAACCGGATCCTCCAACTACCGAGACCCTAACGCCATGGATGTTGACGCTATGAACGACTACGTCAGACTTTCCCCTGCTGAGCGAGCTCGTCTTATGAGAGAGGGCAAATGCTTCGTCTGCAAGAAGCCAGGATGCTCCTCTAGGAACCACCGGGGTAATAGGGGACGAACCAAAGGAAGGTCGTACCCCCGCAATGATGGTAAGTGCCCACAGGAACAGACTTGGACTGCCAAGGATAAACCTGCGGAAACGAAGGAGGAGAAGAACGAGGCGATCAGACTGGTGGAACAACTAATTGCCAAAGGACATGGGGTGAAGGAGATGACTGAAGCCTTGCGGGAGATCTACGTTGAAGAACAACTGCCGAAATATCCGAAGGACGCCAGAAGTTCGTTGGAACAGGTAAATCAGGTTTGGACTGTTCCCCAAAGAAGGGGCAGGATCTCGGAAGAATGGGTAAAAGAGCAGCTGAGGAATTTTTAGAACGGCGTCGAGGACCGACTACTCAAACGCCTAGAACGAATCCAATTGTAGACTCTTTAGAGGAAAAGTCAATTTTAATCCCTCTACAAGTCTCTGCAGTAGGAGGAGTTCATGTCGGACAAACCACCGCCCTCATCGACTGCGGAGCCACTTCCTGTTTCATGGACGAAGGCTTTGCCCGCCGCAACAAATTTCCCTTCTTTCGACTAGATGAACCGCGCGAGGCCTATAACGCGGACGGAACATTGAACCGGTCCGGGACCATCCGCCACCGAACCCGGGTCACCATCTACATCCAGGGGGTCCCCCGCGATCAGGACTTCTTCATCGTACAATGTGGCAAACAAAACATGATCCTCGGGATGTCATGGCTGGCCGAGGTCAACCCACTCATCGACTGGACTCACGGGACCGTGGAGATTGAAGGAAATCCCAACCTCCCCTCCCGATGAGAGCCGATCCATCAGCGCTACCTCCTCCGTGCTATGGGTCTCGACATGGACGATCGTATTGAACGACGTCTCTACAAACAAAAGGGCATTGGGGAATACCTTCCCAAGAAGGAGTGGCTACGACGAATGACCCTCTCCACTCAAATTGCCCAGGGAACCGCCAAGGCTAAGGTGGAACTTCCAAAGGAGTACGAACACTATAAAAAAGTGTTCGAGGAGCCATCCAACGAGTTGCCCCCACCACGAAAGTTCAACCACAAAATCGAACTTAACAAAGACTTCCTGCCAAAGCGAGGAAAAGCCTACCAGCTAAACCCAGAGGAGCAGGAAGCCTGCAAGAAGTTCATCAATGAACATCTTGCCTCAGGAAAGATCGAACCCTCCAAGTCCCCCCAAGTGTCTCCCTTCTTCTTCGTTCAAAAGAAGGACGGAAAGCTTCGACCCTGCCAGGACTACCGATATTTGAATTCCCATACGGTGAAGAACGCCTATCCACTCCCGCTGATCGACGACCTTATCGGACAGCTCAAAGATTCAAGGCTCTTCACCAAGATGGATGTCCAGTGGGGATACAACAATATCCGGATCAATCCGACGGACAGATGGAAGGCCGCTGTTACGGACTACCGGATACCGGGTATGGATTACCGGATACCGGATTCTTTTTCTTCTTATCATCGGACTCATTCTCTCCTCACGATGGGATATCTGACCCCATCTGATGTTTCCCCCTTAGCCATAACCATGCAAGCTTGTACGACCACGAGTCACCTCAGACTCGTAGGGTCATCTTAGTAGCGCTTCCCTAGTCTCTCCGCTGTCCCGGTTGGTTCTGCTCTTCTTGACAGCGGAGCTCCATGTTTCACCTACCTTTCCGCTGTCCTCTTCCTTCTGCTCTTCCTGACAGTGGAACCCCGTTGATCCACAGATCTTCTCACCGTCACTAGCGACGCCCTCGTTCACCCAACGGTCCGTGCGCCGTCAGACTTAGTATATAAACCCTTTGTCGCAGTAGTAGGACTCCTTAAGTTAGTTCTACGCAATACACTGCGTTGTGACTTCTCCCTCTTGACGGAATTCTCCCTTGGTCCGTTCCAGACCAAGGCCTGACTTGCCTCGACCGTATCCGAGTGGAACCGGGACCACTCGCCTTTCCAATAGGCTCTTATGAGAGTGCGGAAGGCAGTGTCAGCTTGTGCTTGCCCAAGCTGTCGCCTTATCAAACGGGCCTCCTTATACTTGGCATCCTCTTGTTGCTCTTTGTCTGCGCCTCCGCTTTTACCTATTACTTCGCCCTCCGTCGACTCCATGTTCCAGGAGTTGACACGACGCGGTAAGCGTAACAAAAGAACTAACTTGCTTTTAGACCCTGTTCTTTAACAGTAGGTCCCACCCCCTACACCATTTCCCGCTTTCGAGCCCTGTCATCTTCACCAGAACCCATTGTGGATCCCACACTCCGACGAGCGGTACCTGCCATTAGCGAGTATCCAGCTCTTTGGAAGCTACCCAGTGATCACCTGGATTATCTTCCCCTACCGAGCAAATTCGGACGCACCGAGGATAAGGCCCTATACCGACTAAAGCAGAAGGAAGTAGCTGAGCGGAACGTTAGTGAAGGACGAGCGTCTGACGCCCTCCCACCTCTACCTAGCGGATTCCAATTCCCCCCGGAACCGGAATCTCGTTCCCCTACCCCTTTACCCCCACTTCCTCCCTCTACCTCGGATTCTCCGTTCCTCCCAGAACGGCCTTTGCCCTACGGCGGATATGCCCCCTTCCATCCGGACGATCCCCCACCCGAGGATCCCCCTTTCCTCTCCACTGACAGTGACAAAGAAGACGATATGCCTGAACTAAAAGCCGGATTACTGGAAGAGTTCTCCGGAAACGGTGCCAATGCCAACTGGTGGTTGCATGCTATGGATGCATACTTTTCCATCAATGAGAAATATGATGACCGCGCCAAGATCATCACTGCCCTGAATAGGATGAGTAAGGGCAAGGGACGGGTCTACTCCGAAGGATATTACGAACGCCTCGCTAAAGGAACTATTCTACCTGCTGACAACACTTGGGCAAAATTCAAAGCCGACTTCAGAGCAATGATGGCTACCCATGACGAGGCCGCCGCAGCCAAGCGAAAGCTCTATTCGCTGACCCAAGGCCCAAACACTGAGGAAGCTTTCCATAAGTTTGCCACCAAATTTCGCCTCCTTACTTCCCAGTCCGGACTACACGAACAATCCGGACTCTGCGAAATCTTCAGCAGAGGAATCCACGTCGAGCTCATGAAAATGATCCTCGGAGGAACAGAACCCACTACGATTGACGAATGGATCGCCGCAGGAGCCAAGTTCGCTTGACAGTCCGAGCGAATTAGGGATATCAAGGGACGGAAGCCTGGATTCGGATATCAAACCGGATCCTCCAACTACCGAGACCCTAACGCCATGGATGTCGACGCTATGAACGACTACGTCAGACTTTCCCCTGCTGAGCGAGCTCGTCTTATGAGAGAGGGCAAATGCTTCATTTGCAAGAAGCCAGGATGCTCCTCTAGGAACCACCGGGGTAATAGG
>JBBPTB010001055.1:0-11316 GCA_038093875.1 Boletus tylopilopsis
TTGGTTGTAGGGAGAAAACCAAGAGGACAAGACTGAGGTCCTCTGGTGCTGCATTGGCCTTTATATACTACAGAGGATCGTGCACGGACCAACTACTACGTATGGTAAGTGTCCGTAAAAGGAAAGATGAATGAGTCACAATGACGTGTATTGTATCCGAGGTGAGTCAGAGTGACGTGGCGTGGAGTCATGCGGTACCGAGGATGAGTCATTGTGACGTGTCATGTCACGTGACTCGAAATGAGTCATGATGAGTCTAGATGAGTCGATGTGACGTCATATGTCACGTGACTGCGAAAGATAAGATCAAGAGATAAGGAAAAAGAAAGGGACGAACAAGGAAAGAAAATGAACGATCATAACAATATCCAGACGGCGCGTTACGTAGATTACAAGACCGGTCGCTCTGTGATGCTCATCGACACGCCCGGTTTCGACGACTCCCGTGAGGGCATCACCGACACGGACATTCTCGAGAAGATTGTGCGCTTCTTAGAGCCTGAGAACATGTGCATGTTTTTGATTTGTTTCCCTCCATAGCGTTTCCTTGTACTCACTAGATCGGCAGCGAACGACGGAAGCTCAATGGGATCATCTACATGCATCGCATATCCGATCCCCGCGTCGGTGGCATGTCCCGCAAGAATCTCCGCATGTTCCACTCGCTCTGCGGCGACGAGAACCTGAAGAACGTGCGGATCGTCACTACGAACTGGGGCCGCGTGAGTAACGAAGAGGGCAACCAACGAGAGCGGTCGCTGGGGGACGGGGCGTTCAAGGCACTCCTCGACGCACGTGCAGGCATGCGTCGCCACTTGAATACCATGGAGTCCGCGCGCGCGATCATGGCGGAGCTCATCCCGCTCGAGGCTGTCACGATGCAGATCCAGCACGAGCTCGAGGCCGGCTTGACCCTGGACGATATGTCCGCTGGCATGGTCCTCACTGCAGAGATGCAAGCGTTGCAAAGGCGGCACAAGGAAGAGTTGGTGGAATTGAAGAGAGAGATGGAGAAGGCAGCCAAGGTGAACAATCTCGCTTTACGGGCCGAATTGGATGAGGAGCGCAAAGCACTCGAGCAGAAGATGATGCGTGCTGAGGAGGATAAGGAGAGATTGGCGAGGACCCTCGATCAGGCTCGTGAAGACCTGGCGGCCGAGCAAGAGAAGCTGAAGGCGCTACAAAAGTGGACCGATATGCAGTCTGCGGAATTGAAGCGCCTCCAGGACCAGACGGCAGAGGAGCGAAAGATACTTGCAGGTCAGATGAAAGCGGCCGAGGAAGGACGTAAGAAGTTGGAGGAAGAACAGAGAAAGGCCAGGCAAGAGAACGACGTTCTCAAGCAGCGGTTGGCGACGGAACTAGAAGAGAAGATCTGGGAGGCCAAGGCCAAAGAGCTTGAGTTGAAGCGAACGGCCGACGAGGCTTGTCGGAAGCAGGCCGAATATGAGGCGGAGATTGCGAGGGTCGAAAGGGGGAGGAAGAAACTCAAGGAGCGGGCTGAACGCGGGTTGTTTGGCAGGCTTTTCCATGACATGGGCGAGGTGATGGGTGAATTTGTCGGTGGGCTTGTGGAAGCATCTGCTGCGGCAGTTTGGCGGAGGGTTTTCGGTAGATAAAGACAGAGTTTCCACCATTTAGACATGCTTGATTGTTTGCAATAGCCATTTAGGACGTTCGGGGCTGCGCTGACACCCAAAGCCATCCTGTCCCGTGGCCTGTTGAGGCGAAGACCAAGAGAATGGTAAACTTGAAAGGGGAGTGAGAAATATTTGCCGACAGACCAGCGCACCACTAGGATGACGGGATTACATCGATACTAATACCACTCCACGTCAGACCCAATGCTATGCCGCCACCACGACATTCTCCGGCCGGACGGCCGTGCGTTCGCCATGTCGCTTGCCACAAAGAACCAAATATTTTTAGTGAAAATATGAGGGTCGCGTGTCGTTCGTTCGGTCGAGGGACTGGCAGTTGGTGATGTTGCAGGTGCTATTTTGGATACGTGGCTTGAGAGGGTGTCGAGCCGGTCACGAGAAAACATGCCCTCGTCACCTCAATTCCCGAAAATCAGCCTGCGTGTACCTACTTCAGTGGAACTATTGTCTCAAAATAGACGCGAAGGACACGAGGTC
Source organism: Boletus tylopilopsis (assembly GCA_038093875.1). NCBI lineage: Eukaryota > Fungi > Basidiomycota > Agaricomycetes > Boletales > Boletaceae > Boletus > Boletus tylopilopsis. Next base: position 2,139 of record JBBPTB010001055.1, read on the forward strand.
CCACAATCCGAGTCGTATCGATCACTCGCACATCCGTCATGCAGCAACTTGAAAGAACGAGCATCATGATGTTCTGAGAAGAACTTGGTTCGGGTTGTGATAGTTGTGCATATAATTTGTGAATATACTTTATGTCGTTCGAGCCTCAATAGATTCGTGGTACCCCAGCTGATGTCATGGCAGTGATGCGGCACTAGCAAGTATGTACTGCATAATTTGATGCGAACAATGTATTTGATATAGGGAGACGCCTTGGAGACGCCAGGCTCAAGCGTGCCATCCTAGCGCTCGTGGCGCATGCAACATGTTCAGGGAAAGAACTTTGATTGTGAAAGGAAGGCATCTCTGCCTGATCGGAATTGCAGGAAAGGATCGAACTTAATTAATAAGTACTACTGGATGGGCGCCAATCGCCCATAAATGAAATGGGACAATGTCGAACGTTTGAGGGACTTGTTGTATCCATCCCCATGCGCACAAACCGTGCACACAACGCAAGGTTGAAGAGTGGAAAGTCTGAAACTGTGGTCAGGACTCGCCTCACGTCTTGCAGTGATTGCCGGCAGCATTGTGGACCAGGGTTTTAATTCCTCTTGGCAATACCCTACACCATGCTGCTAACCGTTAACCCTGCTTCCAGAATGGAATCAGACCGAAGCGGATGGGTGGACACGACACCACTTCATCGTGGTGTGGCCATGCAATATAAAGAGTGCAGTGGACGACAATTCGACCTCAAACACTCAGCAGTCAGTCCAAGCAACTCGTCGCATTTTATACCTCTCTTACTTGTACGTCGCCAACAGCGTTAATATTTTCCAATAAAGACGCCGCCTCCGACACGATGCACGAGACCAAGCCAGATGTCATGGTCGCGTATGTACGCTCTGTCGAGGTGGTATGAAATGCACTGATCTGAACCCACAGCATCATGGGTGCCACAGGCACAGGTACGTTCACCTTCGTCACATTGTGCGTGTTGTCCCATCTCAATTATCCGTGGTAGGAAAATCGACGGTAAGCGTTCGACGACCCGCCCGGACATGCGCTGACACCGCGGACACGCAGTTCGTCCAGCTCCTTACCGGCGACGAGCGCATTCAGGTCGGCCACAATACCGAGTCCGAAACATCCAATATCCAGACGGCGCGTTATGTAGATTACGAGACCGGTCACTCTGTAATGCTCATCGACACTCCCGGGTTCGACGACTCCCGCGAGGGCATCACCGACACGGACATTCTCGAGAAAATTGTGCGCTTCTTAGAGCCTGAGAACATGTGCGTGTTTTTGATTTGTTTCCCTCCATAGCGTTTCCTTGTACTCACTAGATCGGCAGCGAACGACGGAAGCTCAACGGGATCATCTACATGCACCGCATATCCGATCCCCGCGTCGGTGGCATGTCGCGCAAGAATCTCCGCATGTTCCACTCGCTCTGTGGCGACGAAAACCTGAAGAACGTGCGGATCGTCACCACAAACTGGGGCCGCGTGAGTAACGAAGAGGGCAACCAACGGGAGCAGTCGCTGGAGGGCGGGGCGTTCAAGGCACTGCTCGACGCGCGTGCAGGCATGCGTCGCCACTTGAATACCGTGGAGTCCGCGCGAGCGATCATGGCGGAGCTCATTCCGCTCGAGGCCGTCACGATGCAGATCCAGCAGGAGCTCGAGGCTGGTTTGACCCTGGGGGATACGTCCGCCGGCACGGTCCTCACCGCGGAGATGCAGGCAATGCAGAAGAAGCACAAGGAAGAGCTGGCGGAATTGAAGAGAGAGATGGAGAGTGCAGCCAAAGCACACAACCTCGCTTTACGGGCCGAATTGGATGAGGAGCGCAGAGCACTTGAGCAGAAGATGATGCGTGCTGAGGAGGATAGGGAGAGATTGGAAAGGACCCTCGATCAGGCTCGTCAAGATCTGGCGGCCGAGCAAGAGAAGCTAGAGGCGCTACAAAAATGGACTAGCGAGCAATCTGCGGCACTGAAGCGCCTCCAGGACCAGACGGCAGAGGAGCGAAAGATACTTGCAGGTCAGATGAAAGCGGCCGAGGAAGGACGTAAGAAGTTGGAGGAAGAACAGAGAAAGGCCAGGCAAGAGAACGATGTTCTCAAGCAGCGGTTGGCGACGGAACTAGAAGAGAAGATCCGGGAGGCCAAGGCCAAAGAGCTTGAGTTGAAGCGAACGGCCGACGAGGCTTGTCGGAAGCAGGCCGAATATGAGGCGGAGATTGCGAGGATTGAAGAAGGGAGGAAGAAACTCAAAGAGCGGGCTGGGCGCGGATTTTTTGGGAGGTTTTTCCATGACATGGGCGATGTGGTGAGTGAATCAGAGCAGTCGGGCGAACCTTTGGCGGTTATTGGTGGCCTTGTGAGAGCGCCTTTTGAGGCGATTCTGAGGGGGATTATAGGCAGGCCCACTAGTGGATTGTAATGTTCTGAATGGCTTCAAGCGTGCATGGTTGACAGTTTCATGTACGCATGCACTCATCGATATGTATTCGCGTCCGTGCACGCACATCCGTTACGGAATAAATGACCGCTTCCATAAATTGCCTTTGGAATTCAACATGTTCAAACGACTACCATGTCAGAAGAGAATGGCACTTACCTCGCCTCGCCCTCGTTGCGCTCCTCGCGTGCAGCACCTTCGCCTGCTTCGTGTGTGCCTATTGGCTATTCAGGAGGTCATCCCTGTGTGTCCCCTCAGTTTCGCTCATCCGTGCTGCACCGTTGAAACAGCCACCGTGTCCCAGCGCACCACACCCACAGGGCATGACCCTCAACGAATCTGACGCACGCCTCAGCCTCAACACCCTCCGCGCAGACCTTTGAAGCGACAGAGTAAAGGAGCGCCACTATCAGATGTGTCTTGGTTGCCACTTAGATACGGTGTGCGTCCAAGACAGTTTTTGTAGATGGGCAAGAGTGGGTTCATATCACCATGTCGCCACACATGAATGGATTACCTTGGAATCTGAAAATGCGTCAGCGGGTCAAAGCAAGTCTTCTTGACGAGACCTGATGATATTACCCTGCACGACCGTCAAAAAATGCTTGAGGAATGGATCAGTCGGCCACGACGTCTTCCGTTGAACCAAAACCTTTTCGAATTCAACATGTACAAACAAACACTTTTCCACTGCCAATGCCATCACCGTTCCTTGCATCCTTCCTAACCGACGTGAACCCAAATTTGAACCTGTTTCTGGGGCAATCGATGGGATGGAAGTTGGCTCTGACGGGGTGAGTACAAACCCATCCATGTCTGACTGTTGTAAACTCGTTGACGTATAATCCAGCCGCGCGTTCGTGATTCTACTTGGCAGTGGCATGATCTTGTTCGTTCCAAATCCGAGATTGTCGACTCTGACGCCATGTCCTTGAATAAAACAACATGCGACCATTATCCTGGTGGTCATTCTTCTTCCGTTTGCTGAGGGGATCCTAGGGGTGGGACAGAAATTATTGCTTCCTACGTGGTTCTCAAGTCTGAATCGGTGCCAGGTTCATCAACGCACGTCAGTACCACACGCAAGTAGCTAAACCGTCGACGAATCGATACATATTACGATCCAGTCACACGACAAGCAAAGTACGTTTCAAATACATCTGATTCTGTGTACACCCCAAACTGAGAATTACTACGTAGGTCTACATGACTGATAGTCGCGTTGGTAGACGAGTTTTCTCCATCAAAGAAAGAGATGCATGTCGATTGTTTCCTAGCTTAAAGGCAGAGGTGTAAGCATCTTCAACTGTGCCCAACGCGCACACCAAAACACCCTGGAGCTCATACCCTTCTCATCATGTACGCAAAATATCTCATCCTGATTGGATGGTTCAGGGCTGACTAACAGGATAGGCTGTTATGTCTGGGACAAGCACCCCATCTTCCTCGCGAGCGCGTGTTGTACACTGTTGGCCCCACCACGGGCGATCCGGCAAAGGTACGAGATTTTCCACGCGCGGCATGCGCTTGAATGGGTTCCATGGTGCTCACGTACTCCGTGCTTGCAGCGAAGTTGGTTTGGCGTGTCGGTAATACACTCGCGGGAGTCGTTTGACACCGAGCGCGTCGATGAGCATCATGGAGCGACGGTCTTTTTGTCCACGTAACATGCTGCCTGTTAATCAGATGTTTTCGGACGCGAGATCGTGGCCGACGTGCGCACGCCATTGGTCAGAAGACGGATAAATTGCAAGTGTACAAGGTCAGCTTGAATGTAGATACAGTGCTTGCCTGCTCACCGTCTCCCTGGCGAGCAGTGCGGCCGAGTTGAGTCCAGATAGCTGGTGGAACGTGTCCAAGGTGAACGTATCAGTGTCCATCTATGCCCACGAATCCGTACTTCAGATCTAGAGGCCTTTTTTGTCATACGTCAACAAGTGCAGGAGAGGAGTCGAGGTGGGGAACCCCCTCGCTAGACTACGACAGGATGGCCGCCAGCCACTAGGACCCCTGGCACCTCCCAGAGGGACCCACTCCCCTCCGAGGCCCAGACCCAGACCTCCCCGCCACAGTGCACAAATGCAACCATGACGTCCCGACCGCTGTGCTGGTGGGCAGCTCTCCTCACGAGGTGGTGGGTTCAGATGCCACTGGCACACGCGCTGCGACAGGTTTACCAGGCATCTGTGATGCACAATTGTATGGTTTGGAACGCGACGTGGGTTATAATCTATTATCATCTACGCACACGTACTCAACACTCACAGTAGATTCGTTTTGGTTAGCTTGGGGCTTCCATTGTATCCGACAGAAAGCATGCTGTAAAAACATGGGGCCACAGACCTGAAATATGAAGCTGAAAGGCACGTTCAAGCGCGCTTTGGCATTGGGTCGATTGCGAGACGCCTTAGAAAGGGTTTCGTGAGTAATTGTCCAGATCAAACCCTTCAGCATCAATAATCCACCTTCAAATCCACGCCCATGTTGTTTCGATACGGTACAAGGCAGTGAGGAAACAAGGGTGAGGGCGCTTATCGATAAAGGCGATAAATTTATTGCACAGCCCATTAGATTGTGGGTGCTTCTCATATTCACATATTGGAGAAATCACGATTCTGACTTGCAGGCTGCAACGTGTTGTAGGCTAGCGCCAATGTGACATGTTCCGGGAAAGAACCAAGGCTATGTGACAATCAAACAAAGGCGTCTCCGTGCAAAGCATCGAGCTTGCCCGCACCGACGGGTACATGATAGCGACTAATAAGTACTGATCGATGCAAGCAATGCGGTTTGCAGGACGGGTGGAAATGACCTGTAGATGAAACGCAACGGTGCTGAACATCGAGGGACTTGTTGGATCCACATAACCCTGCGTAGAGTGGACAAATCTCAGATTGACATCCTGTGGTCAGCGCTCGGGGTCAGTATCACCTCGAGGCCTCATGTCCCGCAGGCATCGTGGACAAGGGCTTCACATAGGATTTATCTTGGCAACGCCCTGCGGCCTGTTTCCAGGAAGAAATCGGACCACGCAAAAGCCCAGCGGATGGTCATTCGACTTCAAACATCCAGCATTCAATCGTCGCACTTTATAGCTTCTCCTACTTGTACGTTGCCAACTACGATGACATTAACCAATCAAGATGCCGCCTCCGATATGATGCCAGCCGTTTTGTACGTATTCCTGTACCGCATGACCTCTTGACCTTCTGATGCGGAGCCACAGTGGCCGGAACGCGCTTCAACCTGGTGAGTACGTGTACCATGACGAGTCCAACCCCGAGCCTGACCGTTCGCTAGGTGACCCAAATTCTATGTCAAAACAACCACGTAACAAGGCAGCAGCCAAAGAGACCGCACCAGATGTCATAGTTGCGTATGTACACTTTGTCGAATCGGTACGAAATGGCCTCTCGAGCTGATCTGAACCCACAGCGTCATGGGCGCCACAGGGACTGGTACGTTCACCTTGATTACACTACATATGCTGTCCCGTCCCAATCATCCATAGGAAAATCAACGGTAAGCGTTCGACAACCCTGTCGCGACCGCGAGCTGACACCCGGAAACACAGTTCATCCGGCTTCTCACCAACGATGCGGGCATTCGCATCGGCCATAAAGCCCAGTCTGAAACGTCCGACATCCAGACGGCGTGTTACGTGGATGAAAAGACCGGCCGTTCCGTGATGCTCACCGACACGCCCGGTTTCGACGACTCCCGCGAGGGTGTCACCGACACGGACATTCTCGAGAAAATCGTGCGCTTCTTAGAACCTGAGAACGGGTGCGTGTGTTCGACCGTTCCCTCCGTTAGCGTCATCTTGTGCTCACCCTGGAATGGCAGCCAACGACGGAAGGTCAACGGGATCATCTACATGCACCGCATATCCGATCCCCGTGTCGGCGGCTTGTCGCGCAAGAATCTCCGCATGTTCCACTCGCTCTGCGGCGAACACAACCTGAAACACGTGCGGATCGTCACCACGAACTGGAGCCGCGTCAGCCGAGAGGAGGGCGACGCGCGCGAGCAGGACCTGAGGGACGAGGCGTTCAAGACGCTCCTCGACGGGAAAGCCAAGATGTGTCGCCATTTGAATACCGTGGCGTCCGCGCGAGCGATCATGTCGGAGCTCATCCCGCTCAAGGCCGTCATGATGCAGATCCAGAGCGACCTGGTTGCTGGCATGACACTGGGGGAAACGGCCGCTGGCAAGGTACTCGCTGCGGAGATGCAGGCAACGCAGAAGCGGAACCAGAAAGAACTGGTGGAATTGAAGAAAGAGATGGAGGGGGCAGCCAAGGCGAACGACCTCGCTTTACGAGCCGAATTGGACGAGGAGCGTAGAGCAATCGAGCAGAAGATGATGCGTGCCGAGGAGGATAGGGAGAGGTTGGCGAGGACCCTCGATCAAGCTCGTCAAGATCTGACAGTCAAGCAAGAGCAGCCAGAGGCGCTACAGTGAACAGCCTCCGGGCAGACCTGGACCCGTTTTTAGTGTTGTTGTTTTCTCATAGCCAGTAGACTTTTTTTTCTTGTTGGCTTACTATTTCTCGGCTTGACTCAGTTAACCTCCTTCAAGCCATTGGATGGCTTGCTGGTTCTTTGTATGATATTGTAAAACGTTTGAATTTGTTAAAATGACACAAAATACTGGACACAAAACCGTGACCCGCAGTAGTACGGGTTCAAATATATGAGTGGGAACAATAGTGCGTGCGTACGCGCACAGTGATCAGTGAGGAGCGAGGGTGGTCTTACGTGCTGCGTGCGCGGCAAAGTGAGGGCGAGACGGCGGCGTGTGCGCACAGCAAGTGGGGAGAGTGACGAGGGGGGGGAGCGGTGGTGAGCTTTACTTCCGAGTTGTCGCACTTGTCGTGTGCGATAAGTACGATACGCAGTGCGCATAGCGGTGGGTGGGTGGCGGCACGGACACGCTATCAACATCGACGTGGCTACATCGTCGTCGCCGTCGTGCTCGTTGTATCGTAGTCGTAGGAGAGGGTGCAGTGGGGTGCTGCGCGTCACGTCGCATAGTGGTGGGCCATTGGCCTCGAAAACGCGGTCACACTCGCACATCTATCGCATGCTCCTCGTCCCACCCGTGCGTCTCAGTCCCAAGACGTTGCGCTACGGTTGGCGTCACTGTGCGGATATCCCACAGCCTGACGAATACATCAATTACACGGAATACACGCACCTCCCATGGTCGTGACTAGTAGATCTGCGATCGATATGTGGCCGTGTGAAATGCGCACGCCGATGGATGAACTACATCTGTATGGTGTCAGCTTGAATGCAGATCCGGTTCTTGCAAGATCACCGTCATATTTCTGCCTGTTGCACACTGACGCTGTGAACGATCCGTATCATATCCAAAGACTTTTTTTTTTCATATACACACGACATCCTGACTGCTGTGATGGTGGGCCAGAGAAGATTAGGTTCAGACACCACACCACACGGACTGCATTCAAGACAAACGTACGAGCATCTGTAATGCTGTATATGCATGAATCTTAGAAGCGACGTGGGCTATGCTGGTACTCATACGTACCAAATAATTATGATCTTGGCCAGCTCGAGGCTTCTATCATGTCGGACAGAAGGCACGCTGTGAAAGTTTGGGGTCACGCAGGCAGACCTGGAGCTGAAAGGCGCGTTCATGAAGCGCGCTTCGCGAACGTGAGTTACGCTCTTGTTGTGTTGTGTAGATGATCAGTATGAGTGAGGCGAACACGACCTGCGACATCACACTGGCAGAATTCCATTATTATGGCGTTGGGTCGATTGCGAGACGCATGCAAAGGGCTTCGTGAGTGATCTCCAGATTGACTGAACCCTTTGCATCAAATCCAATATTCCACTTCAAGTCCGGCACGGCCATGTTGTTTTGAAATGGTGTGAGAGAGTGAGGAAACATAGCCCACAATTATTTACAAAGGAGTTGGAGAAGTCAGGGTAGCGCCCATGTGACATGTTGTGGGGAAGAACCAATCAAACAGAGGCGTCTGACGGGCACATAATTACTGATCTGGTGCAAGAAGTGAACTGGCGCCAGAATGATCTGTAGATGGAACGCAACGCCGGTGTCGAACGTTCAGGGACTTGTTGAATCCATCCTCGTTGCATACGGGAGTGTCTCAGATTGACGCCCTGTCTAGGGCCAGATTACCTCATGTCCTGCGAAGAACCAATGCCCTGCGCCACGCTGCCCACAACAACCCTGGTGGACGTGTTATCATCAAGTTCGTCGTGGTGCCATGGTATAAAAGAGCGCCCAGTGGACGACTATTCAACTTCAAACATCCAGCATCCAGTCCAAGTCACTCGTCTCATTTTACAACTTCTCCTACTTGTATATTGCTACTGAAGATGACATCGGCCAATCAGACTGCACCGGATGTAATGGTCGCGTATGTACACTTTGTCGAAATCGTACGAAATGGCCTCTCGAGCTGATCTGAACCCACAGTGTCATGGGCGCCACAGGCACAGGTATGTTCACCTTGATCACATTCCATATACTGTCCCCATCTCAATCATCCATAGGAAAATCGGCAGTAAGCATTCGACAACCCCGCCGCGGATGCGAGCTGACACCACGAAAATACAGTTCATTAAACTACTTACCAACAACCCGTACATTCGCGTCGGCCATAAAGCCCAGTCCGAAACGTCCGACATCCAGACGGCGGGTTATGTGGATGAAAAGACTGGTCGTTCCG
>JBBPTB010001056.1:0-11295 GCA_038093875.1 Boletus tylopilopsis
CATGAAGTCGGGCCCGAAAAGTCAGCTTCCTCGCGGGAGCAAGGTTTCACGCCGGGGAACGTACTTGACCTTGGTCTTCATGTGCACCGAGCACTTGACAAGAAATTGTGGTATTTCCGGCGAGGTTTCGACGAGAATGAGAACACGTTCGACGAACAAAAACCACAGAGATGGCGCACGTTTAGGCGATTCATGGTGAGATGTGGGGTGAGCATGTATCGAGCACCATTGCAGAGAATGGCTGGACGTGAGTGAGTACGGGGATGTCTGCACATTGACGACGACGGACTCGCCTATTTGTCGCATGCTCGAAGAGATGGGGAGAGAAATATTGTAGGGAGACTGTATATATACTTATAGCATTGGAATGCTGACTATGCTGACGTTGGCAGCTGCATGCACGCAGTTCAACCTCGCAATTAGAATCAGTCACAGCCCTCGCTTTCTGTCACCAGGGAAGTAGGTGCATGAAATGAGTGGAATGGTACTTTGTTACATTGTTCGCCTTCTCGTTGACCGGGCTTCTGCGCCGGCCCTAAGGTTGTCCATGATCTCACCACAGCTGGCAGTCGACGCGTCGACGTTAAACATCGCAATGGACCTGAGCCCGAACGTACAAATTGTTACGGCTACTGATCGAAATCAGTAAGACGTCGCACGAAAGACAAGGCAAAGTCCTAGTAATAATAAGTATTGACAAGTTGCGGGGACTTTGGGTACGTGACGTGCACTGCAGCTACCACTGCCTTGGTAGGTATCTTTGGGGTGTTCTGTTTTCTCACCGGGAACTGAGGCTCCCTACTTCACTTCCACGTTCTCACTCAGCGATACCGTCTCCCCTGTCCATTGCGTCCATCTCTGTCTTCCTCGTCACCCAAGATGGAAGGGATGGATTGCGAGTTGGAACCGCTTGGCCGCTTTCCTATCTTGGTGAGGCTTGCGGTAGCGCTTGCGCTCGGGCTTAGGGTATGCTCGGTGACGCTTAGGGTAAGGTTGCGCCAAGTCCCCAATCATGACGGATCACAGCTCTGCGCTCGGGCGAGAGCATCTGCGGCGGTGGGTAGCTAGCTCCTGATCCACGAACACGAGCGATGTCAATGCCGGGGTCGGTGGTCCCAAAGAAGATATGACGGGGTAGCTTGGCCTGTCTGGGGGTGGCAATCCAATCCACGGCTGTACCCGAGGCAAAGGAGTGTGCCTGCTCCTTTGCCTCGAGTACACATCCAAAATGCTGCTAAAAACCAAGGCTGGTCGGTGGCCAAGGATAATCATTGCCAGGTGTCCTTCCCTTGCAATTTATCTCCGCTGTCGGTTGCATGGATCAAGTTGAAATTATCACTGCTGTCGTGATTTTCGATTCACTCATTAGGTCGTTGGGTTCAATCTAAGACGCAACTTCAAGAGCACTTTGTCATCTCTGAGCTCACTCACAATGTTGGCTGGTTCGGTATGGTACGTGACCTCTGTCGTGTGATTCGTTTTGACAGCACAGTCAGATGTCAACGCGAACAGACTGATGCCATGCGACCACACGAGTAGCAACTTGACTCTCCCACCGCAACTCTGCAATGTGCGTCAACCTTGCTTTCCGTCCTTGGATCAAGTCGCTGAAAGCGACGGCATAGTGAGCTGTAACTGGTGTGCGAACTTCTTTGAAAGTGCGCAACAAGTGTTGCCACCTGACAGGAAGCTAAACTGCAGTCACGGTGGGTGCATATCCTCGTAGAAAAATGCCACGTTTTCCCTAAATCCAGTCTTTCCCTGTTTCTATGGATACATAAACAGCTCGATGCCCACCTCCCAAACATTCTCTTGGCGCACTGACTGAGGATTTTGAGTGGAAAGTGCCCGTTCGACCACCCTGCATTATGCCTTGGTGTTGTAGCTGCTGCTGCCGTTCCCATTTCAATTCTCGTGACGACGCAGTGATCCACGTCGTCCAAGGTACGCTCGTTGATGTCTCCAACATTCTCTCTGATAAACCCGACGGTGGTACAAAGATGTTGGCGATACTGGTAGTGATGAGCAGGGTGTAGGTAACGTACGTCTCGTCTCGCAGAATCGTTTTATCCTCCCAGTCGCTCACGTGGTTCCTAGCGATTGTCGCTGTGTCGCGGATTGAGATTATCCAAAACGTCTGTATTTTGAAGATCAGAGACTTGTATTACCTAGAACATTGCGGCGTCGAACAGAATGGTTCTCCAACCAATATTTGTGAATGACGTGTCAAAACTTGACATTTCCCGTCCAGGACACCAAACTTAGGTTTCGTGCTGCGATGGATGTCAGGGCAACGCCTCGATCGAATCTCAAACATTAAATAACGAGGAACACCGGTACAATGAAGAACCTATTCCCCCAGTTTGTTCTCAAACATTTCGCTCCTCGGAATGAACCACGATTGAGCGTTCGCGCCCGACTATTTCCAAGTTCAACTAGAGGATATCGGGATCCCGTCAGAATCCTTGTATACAGCACAGTATGAGTTGAATCACTTGAATTAATGCGTCCCGTCCCCAACCCCTAGTCTACAACACAGCATCCAGGCGGGCAAGGTGAAAACAACAGCTAGTGTAGTTCTCGCTGATCCTTGCCGATGCTGATTCACCATCAGCCCAGCAATATTGACCAAAGAAAAGTACGCGCACTGGAGCATCACCCTTTTCAAGTAAGCGTGCCGATGTGTCAGTCACCGCTGGCGACTGATATGAAATGGGACAACAAACCTGGGGTCGATCAGTAGATAGTCCGACCGCTGGCCGCTGAGATGCCAAGTCAAACGAAACTGTAGCTATTTAGCTATCGAGGGTACGCACTCTTCCGTGGTTGGTTATTGATACCCTCACGCCGCCATTCGCGGTCGTAGGTAAATGGGTGCGAGGTTGAGCGTTGCCCTGGCCGAATGGCTGTAGGCACCGCGTAGTTCAGCGCAACTCTTTCGGCGACCGGATGATTAAAAAAAAACTACCTGTGCGCTGTTATTTGAAGTCGAAGGATTATCGTTTCGTTGTCCTCGATCGCCACTGGTAGTGCGTTCAAATGTCTAAGAACATGTCAACGGGCAATGATTCGAAATTCATGCGTCTTACCTCGCGGATTTTAGAGATGGTTTCAATGGCGACTGTTCCGTCTTCTCGACCAATCACGAGGAAATCGCCGTTTCTGGAGAATGTGAGAGCGCGTATCTCTTGAGAGAGTCTCACGAGACCGATCTGCGTGTGTGCCGACTCCGTAGACACTTCCCAAACTTTGACGACATTGCGCGTACAGCAGGCAATGAGTTTCCCATTCCGAGACAGGGCAACGCCACGCGTTAAATATTTGCTGTCTGGAACAAGCCATGCTTTATGAAGAGATTCCAATTTCTTGAGGGACCCATCGGATACGACGATGAGCTGTTCGTCTAACCACTGGAGACCCGTGTTGTAGTACGAGGTTATCTTCACCTTGACGTCCACGAGCAATCCCGTATCCTTGTAGAGTCGGACAGATTTGTCGGTGGCCGTCGCAACCATATCGCCTTGCGGCGAGTATTTCGCAGCGATCACGCTACTGTCGTGATCGAGCGGACCAACGACTCGGCGGCGAGTCCCAATGTCCCAGATGGACGCATGGTTCCCCGACGCCGCGACGAGTCGAGCAGAGTCCGGCGAGAAGTCGACTCCGTGGATCACGGTATTCGTCTCCCTGTGAAACATGACTTGTTCGTATGTCATCGCGTTCCACACGATGACATCACCACAGGCTGTCCCTGCTGCAATCCGTTCGCCGTCTGTCGATACAGCGAGACATCGGACTTCAGCGCGAGTTGCCACCTGCATTGTTGCCGCGTGTTGAATACCGTCATTGAACTGCCACACTTGGACCTTGTCGGATACCCCAATGAGGAGATACTCCGAGTCGTCCTTCGCTGAATGTGTCACCGCCCATATGGAACCACCAGTGGGTATTTCAATTAGTGGACAGAATTGTTCTTATTCAACAATCAGCATTCGAGTCAGCGCATCATTACTTTATTGGCAGTACGTACCGGTCATTGTCAACGACATGGAAATCAGTGGCGGAATGTGGTGGTAAGATGATGGATAGAGTCAACAAGGATGCTGTGGCATCCTACGCTAAATTGCTGTTTCCAGTTGATGCCTTTTCAGTATGTACTTTCGGCGCTTCCGTCCATGCCGCAAGTTTACCCGGACCTATTGGCTTTTCTCGGTCCCAGTCACGGTGGATTGTTCATTGTCAAACGACGAGAAGCTACCGTACATACCACAGCTATCCTCGAGGAACTCGTGGTCGGACATTGTCAAGTAAGAAGGAGCCCCAACATTGCGCCATGTTGGTTTTGAAAGCACATTCAATGCGTCAAAAACGATTGAACGAACGCCGATGAACGTGCTTCAATACTGAGCGCTAGCTTGCCTCTTCCGACGCAAGGTCCCGGAACGCAGACTAGTGAAGGCGCACAGAAATAAAACAATACTGGAAGTTGATATAATGAAAGATGGGGGAGAAGAAAAAAAGAGCGTGGCGTATAAATAACTTATACATATATACTATAACACCGTGCTATATGACGTCCGTGAAGAGAAGCGTAATGAGTGTGGCAGCACTAACTTGAATATACTAAATAATTCAACACTCTCCACTGCATGAAAACCTCGAGGCCGATCCGAAGAAGTAATACACGTGACCCAGACCAAACGCCGACACAAGAAGCTGGGTAGAAAGATGGTATACCTCACAACAAGGGTCGAAAACGCGTAGTGAACACGTCAATGCACGTCCAGTGTACACACGCCCTCTATCAGCTTGCCCAACACGTTCGACGAAAGTTCCTCCACTCTGACAGTAATCAGAGTCTCCGAAGCCACCCTCTTGTATGCGCCGACCACTTGGCGATCCCGGGTGAACAACAGTGCACCGAACGGTTGTCTTAGTCGAGTGATGAAGCGGAGGACTTCCATTCGCCTTTCCATCGGCGATATAGCCGGAGGGGGTTGAAGCGAGTGCGCGTCACTTGGACTGAACAGCCGCGCAATGCGAGAAATGATGCGTGATCTTCGCGTTCGCCTGACCGCTTGTGCGGTACTCGAAGGGCCAGCACGCGACTGGGGGTTTGTCAGTGCAGAGGTTGTTTCGGGGATCCTGCCAACGGGCTGTTTGCCAAGCAGGTATGCAATCCATGGGTGGGCAAGAGTCAGGGTATCGAATCTAGAAAGGTCTTCGGTGGTCGCAATCTCTACGTCTCCCAGAGCCCTCGTCCTTGCACGAAATACATATTCTGGCCCGTCACCAGTTCTTTCCAGTCGGTCGAGTTTGAAAGCGAGGCACGGAAGCTTCATTCTATGCGTTGCGAACGATGACACCTCAAGCTTGTCAAGCTTGTCATACAGTATCGCTGCCAAGGCCATATGCGGTGAAGAGGAGCGCATTATAGCAGGGATCATCTCTATTTCTGCGTCTGTGATCGCCGGTGGAATGTGCGAGGTTTGGAGTTCACTGAAGACGGTGATACTTCCCGGGAGGCAGCTGTTGAAACTTCCAGATCTTCCAGTCCATGCGAGGATGCTTGTGTCTCCCGAGGTGGCAAGAAGCTGTGCAAGGAGTCGTCCGATTGCTTGGTCCCCTTCACCATATACAATCGGCAGGGTTGTGGAAAACATCCCAAGTAATGCGTACGCAGCATCTTCGGCGAGCATCATGTCCCGCCCGGAAGCCAGACATAACTTCACCCGGATGTCATCTCGTCCTGGTTGGAGGGCCATCAAGGACTGTGCTTTGATCCCAGTTGCTTCCTCCATCTCTGACATGATTTCAGGTGAGTCCTTGTGGTTGGGGATGCCGAGATTCAGGTACAGTTGCCAATCTTCAGTGTAGAATCGGACAACCTTGGAAGCGTGGTATTCCTGGTAGGTCCAGATTCGACTGTTCCATCTACTCTTCGTGAGGCCGCCATGCTGCGACGGGGAGTGGACGCCACGAAGGAAAACGATTGTCACTGCAGAACCTGCATACCACTTGAACATTGCGACTATAGCTTCCTGAAGTGCATGATGGTCAAATTTATTGATGCAACATGTATCACTCCAAGCCCAATGGAGACCGGCATCGCGGGCAATCATGCAGAACATTTGCAACTTGTTGTGGGTGAAGGACTCGTCGAGACCATATACCCCCATGTTTGTGGCTTCCTCGAACGAAGGTTCATTATCGGGCTCCCAAGTATGCGAAAATGTGGCGTAGCGGAAGTACTTCGAGACTTCTCGATGGATGTGATCCTGGTCGATGGCCGTCGTCATGGAGGAGATCAGTTCCTTAAAGATTGGAAGGGACTCGAACGATGAAGCATGCTTTGACCTGTCCAGCAGACGACCAGTAATAGTGTCAACGAGTACACGCGGTAAGTCGCGGACGACATTCCAAACAGCCTTGGAAATCTCCACCTGGGTATCCTCTGGATTTACATATCCCCGAAGACGTTCTGTGAATTAAGCTCAACGGACTAATGTTGGTTCGATGTCAATGTACACACTGCGAATATCTGGATCAGATGACTCCGATATCTTCGAGCGCATTTCCTTAAATATGGCGATGGCCTTGTCGTAGTACCCACCCCTATGTAAGGCCGCGTGCTTGCTTTCGTATCCCCATGGAGACGAGGGATCGGATCGGATCACCTAACCATATACCATACACAAGAAAACCGCGTGCAAGATAAAAGGACGCACCTCCTCTGCGTCTTGTAATCCATCCGCCCACAAACCTGCAGCAACATAAGCCTTGCTGCGTTTGATGAATAGGCCAGGTGGAGAGGCTGGATCGAGAGTGCGTGCTTCAGAATACATGGATATGGCTTCCTCGTATCTCCGGGCACTGCTTGCCACATCTCCGAGATGTTCTAGTTCCTCGAACAGATGCTGCTTGAATCCTGACATGGCGATGTTAGATAGCCATCAGTGCCTACGCTTATTTAAATTCTTACTGGGCACCCATTCCGCCTGATCGGTGTGTCCTGTTGTCCCACCTCTGAGTTCCTCCACCATCGCAAGAAAGCACTCTTTCGCATCCAGTATCCTTTTGAGTGAATAGAGCTGTTCACAGATAATCCGATAAATCATAAATCTGGAGGCCATAAACTCCAAACCGGAGTGTCAAATGCGCGATCAAGGAAAGAGCGACGACAACACGTACATGTTTAGTAACAGCCAAAGTATCCTTCCATGAGTCGCTTGTCAACTTCAATTTCACCCATTCATTCAACAGCAGTGTGGGGGTATAAGGCATCGATATTTTCTCGTCTCGACCAGACTCTGTGCGATCATTGCTTTTGAGGTATTGTTCCAAGAAATCTGTGGCAAGGTCTGATTGCATGATGGAAATACAACAACCCATAGCTCACAAAAAACCCATGTTGGTCGGCGCTTGTACACCTCTCCGTCGGCCTCCTTGACTATATCAAGTAGATAGTTGCTTGCCTCTTCCGTGCGACCTGCTGCATACAGTGCTTCACAGAGACACATTTCCGACTCGATTTCAAGATCTCCAAATTTCCATCCAGATATCTGTCAGGTACTATCAGCGGATGAAACGCGATGCAACATTCACTGGGTGCGTACTAGTGAGACGACAAATAGCGTATGACTCATATGGGATGGCAATTTCTCTCTTGCATGCCGGAATGATTGTATCGCGCCTTCGTAGTTGCCATTATCCATGAGAGAGCTTCCGTAGAGAAGATACATGTAAGCCTAATAAAAGTGTTAGTGGCGATGCCCACTACGTGAGTTGCTCGTGCGCATGCCTGAACCACATAGCATACAGAGTTCACATGTACGGTATCGATAAGGTCGTTCACGCGAGATATCGCGTCGAGATGGTCTCCGGCCATGCATTTCATGACGGCCTAAAAACAGGAACAGATGAGAGTCGACCAAGGTCAAAACCATTGGATACGTACCTTGATAAGAATGAGAAAACTAATATGCGTTGGATGACAGTGTTCGAACGCGATATCGCACGTCCGATATGCTTCTTGCGTTTCCCCTATTCCAACGAGCGCCACGGACCTCGCAATATAGCCACCAATAGATGGACGGATTTCGATTGACTTGGTTTATGTAAATAAACGTTAGCGTTGATAGCTAGGCGAGAAAGGGATACCAAACCTGGTTGGCATCTTCAATCGCAGCGTCCCAATTCCCCAAGCGTGAACGGACAAGAGCTCGACTGGCGAGCACATGATGCGAATGTTGAGAGAGAACTGCTTCAGTCAAAGACGCTTCCGCATTCTCGAGGTGACCATTCTTCCATAAATCGAGCACGGCGTCGTCAGTCAGTATGTTAGGCTCCTAGATTCAATGTAGTAACAATATGAATCAGGGAAGAAATTCTTGAGATTCCACATGGTCCTATTGAACGAGAAGATACTCACGGTGATGTGAGATAAACGTTTGACAGCGATTCTCTTGTTCTCGCCGTCAATTGCAATTGCGAGAAATCGACCATCGGGTGAGAGTGTGATGGAGTGTACGTCTTGAGGGCGATAATGGTGACGAAACAAACCGACTTGAGTGCCTGTCGACGTGTCCCAGAATGTTATGGTTTGACCTGAAGTACACGCGATGAGTTCCGCGTGGTGCGGTACGGTGATGGCGGGAATGTCGCTGAGATCTGGAACTCGCCATTCCGAGACCTGCATTCCAGTGGATGCATCTATTTTCTTGATTTTCCCGTCGGATATCACGAATACGTGGGAGTTTGACCAGACGAGACTGGCATTGTACCAGCACTTGGCGACTTTCAGTTGTATGATGACCGGCAAGCGACCATCGTTGTTGTTGTCGAAAACCTGAATAGACTTTTGCGTTGCCGTTGCAATCCGGTCGCCTTCTGGAGAGTACTTGGCCGCCCATACACGGTCGTCGTGGTTGAGTGGCCCAACAACTCGTCCACGGGTGACGTCCCAAACGGTGACTATGCGATCTCCCATGGCGAGAAGCCGAGTCGAGTCGGGAGAGAAGTCGACACCTCTGACGGCGCCGCTGCCAGTCTTCCATCGTCGTTTGTACGACGCCGAGTTTGCATCCCAGATAATCACGTCTCCAGAGGATGTTCCGGCCGCTATCCACCTACTGTCCCGTGAGAATGCGACGCATTCGACGAGTTCCGCCGCCATCGTCGCCTCCAATTTGACCCCATCCATGCGCCATACGTGAACCCCGTCGCTGCCGCTGCTCGCGAAATATTTGCCGCTCAT
Source organism: Boletus tylopilopsis (assembly GCA_038093875.1). Lineage (NCBI taxonomy): Eukaryota > Fungi > Basidiomycota > Agaricomycetes > Boletales > Boletaceae > Boletus > Boletus tylopilopsis. Next base: position 9,257 of record JBBPTB010001056.1, read on the forward strand.
GGCAAGCGTCATGGACGATCGACCTGGTCAAATCATCGATATCAACGCAGCCCAGTCTACCAATCACCACGAACCGGACGTTGTCGATGACGTGGCCCACGACATGGATAGCAGGAGCAAGAGTAGCAGAAGAAGGGAGGGATTGCCAGGGTCCGGTTAACTGTCTGTTATTAATGCACCCTGTTCTCCACACTTGTCCATCGCGCTTTCTGGGGCGACGAACGTTCCTCGGCGGCCAAGGCACTGCAGTGTCATTGCCGACGATGATGCCACCATCCGTGCCTTCGTTTAAATCCGCATGTAAAATAATTTGTAGGTCAAGACTTGCTGTAGTCCCTATCGCATAAGTAGCTCATAGAAAGTACAGACATTGTCACATAGCTGTGTTTTCAAGCAAGACTTGCACCCCGGACGATGTGCAGAGTCGTCACTTTAGGTTTGTGACAATATTCAAGGTTGTATTGCTGTGCTTGCATTTCAGTCGTGGCGGAGTTCAAAATACAGCTCCGTGCTATGCGAACTCTTCTACAGAATCAGACCAACAACATGATGGTAATTCAAGTGAACTAGTGAAGTACAAAAGCAAAGGAAAAGGGACTGCGCACCAGCCAGCCCATGTAGACATGTAGTGAGTGACTTTCTTTAAAAGTATCTCTTGTTCCCATCAGGGTGGCGCTCCTCCCTGAAGGTACGAAAGGTACGTTGTTACGAAAGGTGTCGTGATTATTTTACAATAAAAAATGCCGCAATTGCTAGGGTTTTTAGTCACACGTGCTGTGCGTGCCGAGTCCGAGCTGTAACTCCTTCAGCCTCGAGCAATCAGACTAGTTCATGGATTTTGTACAACTCCATCGACAGCGCAGACGGGCCAACTGAGTTACACCGATTGCCGCTAGTAGAATAAATCCATGTTTGCTGTGCATTCACTGGACAGAGGATGATGCCACGGCCGATTTCGATATTGTTTTCTGAGGCGCCGAGAGAAGCGCTGCAATTGGCCCACAGTAAAACGTCCCAAACATCCGAAGAAGTGCTGGTCAGCACAACTAAGACGATAAACATTCAACTAGAAAGCGACCTTCATCATCTGAATCTGTTAAGACATTCATCCTTGACTTGTTTTCTCCTCCTACTCAGGTGCTCGAATAGATATCTCGCCCAATCTGTGTCGGATGCACCAGTTTGCGACCACTCTTCCTCGTCCTGATCTTTGGGACGAATGATGGCTGACCCGAAATCGATGAGAATGGCCTTTACAGGCTTCTCTGGAGGTGTGAAACGTATGTTGGTCAACGTGATGTCATTGTGAATGATACCGTGTGAAGGGAAACTATCAATGATTGAAAGAAGCGGCGCACAGATAGCTGGAGTAATTGCATCGAGAGGGACGTCGTAGAGGCTGATAGAAGGGATGTATTCAAGAACAAGGGCCGGTAGTTGGATGGCACGTTCATCTAGCGGCAGGAACAGGCCTGTCATTAGGAGACGCGGGATAACAGATCCTTGGAGGTGCTTCAAACACTCATACGCCGTAACCTCTGACTCATAGGCTTTCATTGAATCCCGGTAAAAAAGTTCATCCCAGAAGAGAGCAGAGGCGGATGGGTCATCAGGAATCCAATCCAGAGTCAGCTTTTGGCAGGACAAGCCAGTACCCTTGGCACGGTCCATTGCAAGAGCCTGTTCCGTGGCGAGTGTCCATGGGTGCGATTCGTTCCAAGGTTTGATAGGAAACCTGGATTCTATGTAGCGAGGATCATATATTTTGATGACCACCTGCTCAGAGTTCCCCACGGCTTGGCAAGCACGACAATGCTTGTTGTGACTGGGCTGGAAAGTTTACAGATTGTAAAGCTGGCTTTAGGGCGATCGTCAAGGGGTTTCAAAGAAATCTTTTGACCTGGAAAGAATAGCTTAACGGCATCATCAGTGGCGGGAAATCTGAGATAAAGGTCGGGTCAATAACCGAGTGAGATGGAGCGAAGTTTCAGGCTCACATCCGTGTGGGTGTGTTCGAGTCGGTCATAGTACAGCACTGA
>JBBPTB010001057.1:0-11285 GCA_038093875.1 Boletus tylopilopsis
CATCTTCCCGTTTCTTCACCACCACCATCACCACCATCACCACCACCACCACCACCACCAATATAATGCACCAGCCCCACCGCAGAGCATCCACCTCCGTAACCAATCCTTCCTCGCCCTTGAGCCCCGCGATGCACCAATCAGCCTCACCAGGTCCAGAAGCCGCCCAGTGGGTCGAATCATGGGCCCACGTCCATGCGAGAGGTAGATCGTTGTCAGCGTCTCCATGTCGCTAACGCGTATTTCGCGTAGATCTCATCGACTCTCGCATCGTCGCTGTAGACGCGGACTGTACTGTGGAAGACGCCTGCGATGCAAGTTTCGCTCTCAGTCTCCACTGTCCCCGCTCACCCATCCTTACAGCTGCTCCTCAGGGAAGGTATCTCTTGTCTCGCAATCAAGGCATTCCCTAACGCACCAGCGAACTCGCCTTTTCTTGGCCTCTTTGACGTGCGCGTCCACTCGTCCCGATCGTATTCTCCACTGACACGGACGCTCTTCCAGTTCTCTGACGTAAACGCATTCTTGACCTTGGCCGCTACCCGGCATACCATTCCTCCCCATGAACTCAAAGCGAATTCCCGCGCAGACCAAATCATGTCTGCTGCGCGCTCTGGTCGCGTCCCCGTTCACCTAGTTAGTAGTGAGTGTCCATATATCCCATAGTTACCCAATCTGATCTCCTACAGACTTGTCCGAGAAGAACTTTTTGGAAATTCTACCCCACGAAGCGACCGTAGTATCTCTATTGGCTATTTTTGCCCGTGGAACACACAGAGGTAGGACACTTCACAATGAACAACGCAACTCATGCGCACCTACGCACAGTATTAGTATGCTCCCCTTCTCCATGCAACCCGTATCTTGGCATGGTGTCTGACATGAAGCTCCTGTCATGGTTCTCAACCTATGCAGAACGAACTCCTGCACTCCAAGTTTACCTCAAAAACTCACTTTGCGTGCTGACTCTTCCTTCCCTTTATGCGTATTCCTCCGTCGTAGCAACTTCTAGCACGGCCCAGGTCCTTGATGTTATGCGACTCATGAGCGAGCAAGGTGTCAGCAGTGTCGCAGTTGTCGATGAAGATTCAGGGACGTTGTTGAGTGCGGTCAGCGTGACTGACATTGGCAAGGTATGACAACACTAACTACTCGTTATTGCCTTTATATCGATCCTTTACTTTTAGATAGTTGTACCTTCCCAAAGCAATCATATTCTCTCCACGCCTGTACATCAATTTATCGCACAAATCAAGGTCTGAAAGCCGTCGTTCAAGCTTACATCTGACATTGACGCCCACGTAGGAGCCGGACGGCCTGACAGATGGAGTCGATAAGTATCCAGGTAAAGATATATTCCATCCCTCCAACCAAATTAATGCTATCTCTTGCGCAGTATACACTGTACTCCCTACCACCACGCTGTCATATACCATCCAGAAACTTCTCGCCAGTCCGTTTTCTCTCAACGTTTTGTATGCTCCTTCTGAATCAAGCTTATCCCTATAGCTAATTCTCATCGGCTTTTTGTCACTGACAACGACTCGTCTCTGTCACCTTCCCCTTCACCTTCCAACTTGGGAAGTGGGAACCTTTGCGGCATCGTCTCCATCGTCGACCGTGAGTCGTCTCTCCATCTATCTCGTCCTCCTTTCACCCGCGCTATGCTAGTCCTTTCTCTTTTTGCGCGTATCGCCAACATCCCTGACGTCGACCCAACACAACGGATGCGCCACCGACGCGCCTCCTCCTCGTCATCCCAATCCTCTCGTTCGGCTCTATCCCGCGATCTCTCTGCTAGATCCCGTTCGAGCAGTCGGACAAGCATGCGTCTGAGCGCGAGCCCACGCATCGTGGCGACCACCGCAGATAAACGCAACTCCATCTCGAGTCTGGATGCGTTTCAGTGGTCAGAACTTGTCTCGCCTAGAAAGGAAGAGTATAAGTGATGTGCGGTATGCAATCGCAATATTCGTGTCATTCGATTGTACTGTTCGCAATGATGTCCGCCCACGGCATAGAGAGCGCGATCGATCAAACCGTTGGCCGTTACATGTGAATTACATATGTCGTTACTCAAGTTACACAAACTGGGTCATTGTACGCTGGAGCCGCTCTAAAGAACACATCGAACTTTCTTTTTTACTTTACGTAAGGGAAAGCGCAGTGCGTACATGTGGAAACCTGGACAACGAAGAAAAATTGTGTACATGTATGTCCCTACACATGGCTGAGAGTAAAAAAAAAAAAAGACGGTCTAAAGTCCGAGTCTACGTCGTCATAAGATATTAACTAGGGGAAAACAGTAGGATAAAACGGAAAATTGACGCGAGCAACACTACTGCACTGCACGCCCGTTGTCATTCTGCGGTGCGGATCCGCCTTCTTCTTTCTTCGTGCTGATGACATTGGCGAGGTCGGCGATTCTCTGCGAAAGTTTCTCGAGCATGGGCCGGACGCCTTCCTTCACCTCCTCGGCAACACGGTTGACCTTGTCGCCGACAGACATCTCGGGAGTCGTGACGATGTCGCGCAGATCTGTAATGGTCTTGGAGATGTCGGGGTAAGTGGATTGAAGCGTGTGGGGCAGCGCAGCAGTAGACTGTTGCAGCTTCTGCAATTCGGCAAGCATGCTGTCCGAGAGAGTATGGATACGTGTCTGAGCGCCCGTGATAGACGCTGAAGCGAGCGTCTGGATGGAGTTGGCTGTCTCGATAGCCTTTTGACTAGATGACCATGAGCGCATATATAGAGGGCAGAAATACTACTGCTTACACGAGAAGGTTCTGTTGCTGAAGCTGCTTGAGATGTTCCGCGGAGTAGACATAGAGATTGTCTTTGAGGAGCTTCGAGATGGCAAGTACGCGCTGATATTGGTACTGACATTCCGACGAGGTGGAAGTGGGCGAGCTTGTACCAGACTCGCTCCCGACTTTGTTGACGGCGCTCTCGAAAATATCGACAATAGGGGCGAATCGCTGCGAGTGCGCGCGTTTGTCATTCATCTCTGGGTGCAAGAGATCACGTGTAGCATACCTTATCGATACCCTCCACAACGCCGACGGCGGGAGTCTTTACATTCTTATCGAATTGCTCATTCGCGGACGACACGACGCTGTCGCGCCTCTCCCGTACGTACACGACCACATCTTCTGGCTTGACCTTGAATGGGTAAGGGTACTTTTGCTCGATGACATCAAGTCCCTTGTTTGCGTAGCCATCCGCAGACACAATGAGTGGCGCGAGACGAATTTGCAAGGGTTGGGAGAAGTTGTACGCGGTTTGAGAGATGACCTGCGCGGCGTGATAGGGGGAGCGGGTGAGCACGCTCGCTGAGAGGGTGGCGTGTATCTGGTCTAGAGAAGACGCGATGATGGGAATGGAGGCGACGCGGTTGAGGACGGTGATCTCAGGGACCTGTGGTTGGGGCTGGGCTTGAGTGGCGGTCGCCATGACAAGAGCGGGCTCGAAAAGAGAGGGAGAGGAACCAAGATGTGATGTGACGCAACGAGAAATCGAGACAGGGTTCATATAACTTTGGAGGACTTGCATGTGATTTTTTTCCCTACACCGCGCCTGTCACACGTTGTCACAGCTTACTCCTCCAATCATGCTTCACGCCGATCAACGCAGTCTGCGGACGGTGTGCGATAATCACAGGCCGACATTGACCGCCAAATCGAAGTGCTATACGCCCAAACCCCTGTTTTTATCAAGGGATGGGACTTCTTATCTTGTGTGCTCCAAGATATGACGCAAATTTTCCGACAAATCGTCTCTCGCTTTGATATGATCGACGCCACTTGAAAGATCGGTGGTGACTTTCTAGTTAGGCTGGGATCACTGTTGACGGCGGAGACTGGACATGCCAAATTATTGTTTACGTCGACTTTTGGTTTGAATCACATGGAAACTCTGGCTTGTCATCGCTTGTCTGTCCACAAGACTGGGTAAAACTAGCCGTGTGTATATAGCAATCAAGACAGAATCCGACTGTTTCAAGCCTTGGGATCGACTTTCGCACGATGTCAACCACAATATTATCGGTCAGCTGGAATCCAGCATCATGATTGTGAGAAGGATCAGTGATTCGGAGTTTCCCAAATGTTGATGGTCACTCGGGCCTTATAAAGCTTCAACGTCTAATCTCCCCACTTCAAGTTGGACGGAGGATGTTCCAGGTTCAATGCCACAGTTCAACGTCCCATCAACAAGGGCAATTCGTCGACACGGTTCTGATCGTACAACCTCGGGTATTTAGAACCTAGAAGTGACCCATCTAACCCCAACTGATTCCGGGCAACGAGGCAAGGTTCCTTGATGGCCGCCGTCCGCTACTCTTCAGCTGACTTTACGCGAACCCGTCACCAGGCTCCATCAAGCCAAATCCATACTGTTCTACTCGACTCTGATAAGAGTAGCCAGGATATATAGACGCATCATCAAAGAACCCAGCTTCCCACACTTACACCTGCTCTCCATGTCTATCCCCCATATTCCGGATGAGGTGCAGCAAGGGGTTTCCGTCGTAGTCGATACAAAGTACGGTCCCTTGAATGGCGGTCGAACACAGAATGGTGCCGCTGTCTTCCTGGGTAACACTGATACTCTTCCCTCGTCTGTATCTGGCTGATCAGTGCGATCACTTACTCCAGAGGTGCCATACGCCTTACCTCCCGTGCGATTCCAGGACCCTCAGCCACTTCCAGAGGACTATCGATACGAAGACAAGCATTACGTGTTTGAAACGAAACGTGATTCTCGTGACTCTTGTTTGCACTGGCGCATTGCTGATAGTATTACCATTCGTGCTTCAGATTGTTATCAACCCAACAACAACGGACAAGGATCCAGTAAGTTGTACGAACCCACTCTATTACGATACCTAACCCGTATTCGATAGGTTTTCCCCCAGAGGACCTGAAAGGATATGGACACCCATCCGAGGACCCGTGAGGTTATGTCATCCTTGCATACTGCATTCTTGCGATGATCGCCTGCTAGCCTTTTCTTGAATATCGTTGCACCATCTTCATTCAATGGTGCTTCCAGGTTTCCTGTCAAGGTCTACCTCCATGGCGGGTAAGTGAATGAACCCATGTCTAGCCAAATTGATTGCTCATCTGCGCGTATATAAAACCACCAGCTTCCTGCAGTTCGGATCACCCCATGATTTAAATAGTCAGGCACAATATGTATCCCAAGAACGTTCAGAGGTTTGGGTGAACATTGGATACCGTCCTTCTGTCCTAGGATTTCTTGCGTGCGATGCACCCAGAGTAGAAGGAAACTTTGGTTTCAAGGACCAGTGGCTTGGCTTACTTTGGGTGCGAGACAACATCGCGGCATTTGGTGGTAAGCAGCGTTCCGTTGGCGGGGTAGATGCAGACTCATTGTGGTGACTGGACCAGGTGACCCCGATAATATTCAAGTTACGGGATTGTCTGCAGGTGAATTCATGATGCGGTCTTTTTCTTCCAGCTAAAGGGCATATCTAGGTGCTCACTCTGTTCATCAAATCTTGCACCACATATCTAGGCTTCCAGCGGGGCAAAACTCACCCATCAGGTCTGCTAGACTGGAGTCTAATGCCATCATGTAAGCATGGCCTTGGGTCTCTACAAGTTTTTGCTCAGCGTGATCAAAGGATTGCTCCAAAAACAGCGGCAGAGCTCAGGCCGCAATTCGAGGCTCTTTGTAATGCTTTGGGATTTGACGCAAAGTCGCCCGACATCCTCGATATACTGAGGGACCCTCTGAGAGTCCCTCCCGAGGCGCTCATGCATGTCATTGAGACGGACGCCGTCGGCGTATACAATGGGACATTCCGTGGCTGTCTAGATGGTTCTTGGATGGCCACCGATCCTGACCCGATGACCTGGCAGCGCAATGGCGATCTTGGCAGGAAACTCCGCGAGAAGGGCGTCAAGAGCATCGTCGCTGGGGATACTTTGGAGGAATGGTACCTCTACTCGATTGCCCATCCCATCAACAGTCCAACCGACATTGTCCCAAACTTATTGCGATACTACTCAGAATCCATCGTGGATGCCTTATTGGAGATGTATCCTACACTTCCTGACGACGCGACACCCGAGGAGTCCCAAAGGTTGTTTGGAGACATCTTATCTGACGGCCAAGTCAACATACCTGACCGGTTGCTTGCAAGAGATCTGCAGCTCGTCGGTTTCCCGGTCCTTCGGTATGAGATTCACTGGGTGCCGGAACAGCTTCGAATCGGGGGTGGGTAGTGTCCAAATTTTTCGGTCGTCTCCAGACTGAAACGAGGATTTTGTGGTAGGGTATGTGACCCATGCCACCGATCGTTGTCTGTGGACGGTGCGCGTTCCGAATCTTACTCCACCTCAGAAGGAAAAGGCGCTCGAGTGGCTTGATGCGGTGGACAAGGAAGTTGAGATTTTGGAGCAGGATAATCATTTGGCTAGGCCGCTCGATCAAGCGTTGACGCTCAAGCAAGATGAGAGCATCGCGTGGTCGGTGGACGCGCGCTGGGACCGTTTCCTCCTGGTTGCAGGTATTCTGCCTGGCGAACGGAGCACTTAATCCAGTTAGTACTACCTCGCCATGATATGTGGATCGAGGGTCTTGGTTACCTGTAAAGTCATGCTGTATGACATACTTGTGTGCGAGAAAGGATGAAGCTAACCTTTTGGCCTCTGGAAGCGAATTCGATGTGGCGGACTTACAATGGTAAGCTCCCACCCAATTCGTGCGTCGAGCTCTCAAGTACCCGGGCCGGTCTGGCGGATCAACGTGCCAGTTGCCAACGGGTGGTTATCTTTTGAACGAATCGAGAACGTATAACTTGTCACTCAGATGCATGGAAGATCGGTTCAGGAGCCCGTCTCACGAGTGGATGATATGAAAGTATCGATCGCGGTTCGAGTCTCGCGCGCGTTGGCGGGATGAAGGTAAGGGCTACAAGAATAAAAGGGTAGGATACAAACGAGGAGTCCTCCGTACCAAGAGAAACAGACAATGAACGATGGTTCCCATTTACCTCTTCAACAGAAAATATTCATACAAGGGATTTTATTGGACCATGCGAATACTAGGCGATTGTGTGTTTGCATTCCCTGATGAAAACGTAGGTTACATACCTAGTAGAATCTTTCACACAGTCATGGATCTGATTTGCGTCGGCCTGCGCATCTGGCCCGTGTCTTGGTGTTGGGCGGTTCCCACATCGACCAAGTACCACAACTTGACCAAAATGACCACGCCTTGCATCGGCGTAGTAAGTGACTGACAGCGACCACACGAAAAACGCTTACTTTGTCCATAAACCTTGCGCGTCTTTTCATAGACACCAAGGTAAGCCGTGTCCGAGGTGTTCATTGTGACAAGGCTGTGGAACATCCCTTCCGTGATGACCACGATGACCGGACAAAACACGGTGATGAGGTACGTCCAAAAGGTGTACTTGGTGGCTTGATAGAACGAGATAGGAGGGAACATGTTTAAGGACGTGGTCATTCAGTGAGGATCGTGTGGGACTTGCCAAAGTAAGCATGATATAGTGAGATGACCCAGTGGAGTACCCAGATGCAGCACTGGGAAAAACATCCAAGAGGATGGTAGAAAGAAGAGGATCTTTCTGCGAGGCGGACATACCACCTCGCCGAGGTGTATGCCATCCACCAAGGAGCGAGTCCAAGTAGAAATCGCTGGATAGGGTGGGTCGCGAAAAGTCCAGGGTAGAAAGAAAGAAGAGAAAGCAGAAGGGGAACGTATGTCAAGAACGCGAGAAGCGCAGTCGACACAACTTTGGTTTTCGCTGGCGGGTTCATCCTTGATACAAGTTTGTGGGGAGAACCTGAATGTTTAGGGGTAAAGACACTTGATCGTCATACACCGCCACCCATATGACGTTGAGCAGACCCGACGGTCCATAGCGCTGTTGCCGCCGACCTAGTCCTCGAGGTCGCAACGCACCAGCAAAAGTTTGGCCATGTGCAGTCCGGTCGGTTAAGGTGAGTGTGACATTGAGAAAGCACCGCCACTGGTCAATTCGCCGCTAGACTTCCCAATTGACTGATGCTTCATTGAGTCGTTCTTACAGACACTCGAACAGTTTGATGGCAACATGGCTAGTTGGACACACTCCCTGGTTCAACATACCAGTCCGAACTAGACTTCGTCTTGACGTCCTTCCTTCCCGTCTATGGCTCCAAGCACGCAGCCACCTCAACATTGCTCTCCAAACCCCCTCCCCCGCCTCGCTCGAGATAGAGACGATGCCATATCCAGCAGCACGCTCGGACCCCTCCGTATTTGAAACCGTGTCAGAGGAGTACACGGCCGTGTCCACACTAGGCCCACACCATTTCGCCCCACTGAGCTCATCAGAAACGCTCGCATCCCTCGTTTTAAAGCGCAACTTTCAGGCTGCCGACACGCTTCGCAAGGAAATGATAGCACACCACATACCCATCCCTCGCGACGTCCTCTATCTCCGCGCAGCCCTCCACGCGATCTCACAGCGTCATCCGAAAGGGACCAAATCCGCACGAGAGCGCCTGGATGCGTTCGAGGCTTGGTTGTCGCTCGCACCCGATCGCCATGAAGAGTGGCAGTCGTTTCACGACATCCGACAGAGACTATTTCGGTCCATGGATCATCTCAATCTCACCCTGGTGTACCGCTTTGGTCTCGTGCTGGCTTCCAAGGGGTATTATTCCGGAGATGCAGCCACGCAGGTCGTGTCGACACTCGCGCGCTATGCTCAACCGTCGGTCGTGGAGAGGTATTTGTGCCAAATGCAGGATGCTTCCCAGGATTACCACTCGATCAAGGACACAGATTCGTCGTCAGCCTCGCTGGCTGGTGCGTACAACCTCTCCATTAGAACGATCGCCTTGGGGGGCAAGGCAGATGCTGCACTAGCTCTCATTTCAATCGCCCATTCACGTGGAATCCAGGTTTCAGATTTCACGCTCAATATTGTCGCAAAACACGCTCTCGATCGACAATCCCTTATAAACCAGATCTTGGAATTATATCCTTTGTGGACTCTGCAAGACACCGACGTCTCCCACGTCACAGTAGAGTGCGAGACCATCCCTGCAGGTCAGGCTGCTGACATTACTGTACTGGCAGCACGCCTTCGGTCTTTGCGTATCGCTCTAAGGTCACCCTCTCCGCCTTCCCCTCGTGCTTTGCACAGTTTTATCACCTCGTACCGAGCTCTGGGGCGCACCAGAGCGGTCCCCCTCCTTCGCACGCTCGCATACCGTCATTCACTGAAATCTGCGTCCACCTGGGCGTTCACCGAGATGCTCCACCATCGTTCGCGACAGGAACCGTTCCATCTTCTCTACGTTTTCTCACAGCACTTCCACCTGGTTGGTGTCCCGCGCAAGACGCTGCTGTCACTTATCAGGGGAACGCGAGGACAACAAGCACGGAAAGTGCCTGTTCAACGATGGGTGAATGCTTCGTGCCCGATGAACAAAAAGATTTGGCCATCTGCTTATCACACGGCGCTCGTATGGGAAGCTATTGTCTCCGTCTCTCCCCAGATCGACCGAGAGAGGTTATATACACTCTTGCTCTCGCTCGTTGGCAAGAGTAGACGACCAGAACAACCCGAACAACCAGAACAGGAAGCTGGGTCGAGCGTGCAGTTGGTGCTACCTCCCGACGCGTACGATGCGGCACATTTCTCGCCCTTTGTGTCAATGTGGGCGCGGCGTCGGCCTGCGAGGGCAGCGAGCGTCTTGCGGGATATGGTGCATGTCGGAGTCGAACCGTCGATGATCCAGTGGAGCATGGTCGCGCGCGGGTACGCGCAGCACGACGACCCAGTGGTTGCGTTGCGCATCCTGGAACGTCTCGAGGAGGTGGAACGGGGGGAACAAGGGGAGGGTGACACGAGCAAGCGTTGGTCGCCGTCGGACGTGCTACTGGGCGTGCATACAAACGTGTTGCGCGGGTTCGTCCTCGCGGGGGACGTGCTGCATGCATGCGAGGTGGAGAGGCGGCTGACGTCACGGTTGGGGTACCAAGCTGGAGACAGACCAGCAACCGACAGGAGCATCGCGCTCTTGAGAGGGCTGGAAAAGCGGGTATCAGTTCCTGAATGAATTGGCGATGGCGTGTGCAGTTGGACCTGTCGTCACGACCGCATGTAGCCGAGTCGAGATGCTTGTGCCAACCTGAGACGCTCGACCTTTTCGGGCCATCTGATACATGTCCGACTACCACCGCAACTAGGACTGTAGACGAGTTTGACTGCTGCGGAGCGTACATGGATACAATAAACAATAATAAGATGGTCACCCAACATGAAACCAAAGATCGTGCGTGGGCGCAATGTACTATAAAAACGGAGAATGGGATCACATAGTACCACATACGTCCGTTCTTGTCTAAATAAAATAAAGCTGTCCAATAAAGCGCGGTACAAAGAAAGCGATAGGCACGTTCTGAAAGCGTCGATGTGACCGTCTGCGATAATGAGACTACGTATCCACCGAGGGAGATAGCCTGCTGAGATACGGTGGTGGCTTGTAACGCGAATGGATATAATCGGGGCCGAATGAAACGCCAGTTTCCAAACGAAACGCAAGTAAAAGTTTTGTATAGCAGACGAAAAAGGTCGCATGGGGGTGGTTAAGCGGGCTGTTTTCGGATATTGGTGTAAGCGGGGGGGAGCTCTATCGTCTCCGGCTCTGCAGGTTCTTGGGCACTGCTCGGACCGGCGTCTTCATGCTGTATGATGTTGACTGCTCTGAGCTGTCTGGACATGCCGGACTTGCGCGAGCTGGTCAAGGGGGTCGTCTGGGAGGATGGGGATAAGACGGCTGCCTCGAGTTCTGGTGTTGCTGAGCGTGGGTCTGTTAGGGAAGTGACTGCGGAGTGGCGCCAGACTGCACTAGAGACGGAGTCGGAGAACAAGGCAGAATTGCGAAGGTGGTCTGTTGCGGATGAGATGGTCGGTTCAGTGACGAGGTAAGGGTCTGGTTGGAGGTAAGGGGGAGGTTGGTAGTTTGACGGTGGATCGTTGTCGTCGGGATCGCCGTGGAGGAGATCGACCGGGCGCTCTTTGCGAGACTGGGGAGCAGTCTTACGCCGGATGACGTAAAACGCGATGAGACCAATGGCGACGATTGCGCCGAGTCCACCCAAAACACCACCTAATTTAGAAGTCAGTTTGACGCGAAGATAAGAAGCATAGAGTAACATACCCACATGATTGTCGGTACTTCGTGAGTTCGTGTCGAGCCCAATCAGCTTGTAGTTGGGGGCGAAAGAGATTAACG
>JBBPTB010001058.1:0-11274 GCA_038093875.1 Boletus tylopilopsis
CTCCAGATTCGGTACCCGAGACGAGTAACGACACGGAAACTACAGGTAAATATTGATAATCTTGTTTATTGCCTTGAAATTCACAGCTAAATACAGTCGATGACAATGAAGACAATCCTGGACCGGAGTTCGCCATGGCGAACTGGCCAGTATCAGACCGCGTCAAGAAGCTTTTTCAAGAACTTCTCAAGACACAACGACATCTGTCCGCTCTACCTTCCAGTCCGCACAAACGCCTCCGTGTAAGCGCTTCGCCTCCGAAAGGGAAAGGACACGCTTGGTAGATAATAAAATTGTGCTGTACTTTGTTATCCCTATGCCTCCCTGTAACATCATCCGCTTCACGATTGTAATTTTGTTGCAACTGCCTTTAACATACATAAACTTAAATTGAATTGCGTAAACAAGGTATCTGCCGACGAAGTTCGGCCGTACTCTAGTGGTACAATGTAGAATTAAAATTAGACATTCTTTGCAGTCCTGCTATGGAAGTCCGCATTGAAAAACAGTTGGGATGTATATTTGGAATCCTCTACGCTGGATATTGCGCCGTAAAACACCAAGCTCATTCAGGAGAAACTGGTCGGCGGCTTGAGGAGATGCTGCGTTTTCGACCTTACGCACGAGCGCATACTGTGCGCGACTCATTGCGCCAGAGGAGATGAATGGAACGTCCATGCCAGCGGTAGCAGACTGGACCAGGGAAAGGCTGAGCTGGTCACCAGACTAGGAGCCTGCAGCTTTGACGCTGTAATAGTGTATCTCTGGTCTGGTGCTACTTATCTCGTCCAGTCAGATCAGGGAAAGTATTTAGGAAGACGGTGCCTAGACCAGCTGGATGATAACAGCGAACACCGTAATGAGTCGGAAGATGTTGTTGACTTCCAAAGTTACTACAGCACCACGCCATGTCCTCCCCAGATCAAGCAGCAGCCGCTGCTGCCCATTCATTCAATAAAGTTCTAAATCAACACAAGTCATCAAAATCAGGGAGGTCTGGAGACGCAGACGATGGACTGAAGAAGCTTAGACGGATGATCCTTGTCGAAGGCATTCCATCCAAGATTGTTCGTAGCAAAGTATCATTGGACACGTCACCCGCTCAGTGATCCCTTCTCCTGTAGGATTCTACTCTTCGCCCTCGAATATGGAAAATTCTATTACGCGTCGGTGACCTATCAGCAGAGACATTTTCGCAATACGTTTCTCGTGGTCCATGTAAAGTTCGCGAGAAGATCAGGAATGATACCTTTAGGTGAACCTCACCGTTCTCCGCGATGGTAATATGCCCCGCTCAACTACGTAAAGGACTCTAGCGACAGATCGTGGCTTCAAGGAACGAGTCCGAGAAGATATGCTTGTTCGGTTACTAGATGCTTTCGTATAGCGGAACCATGGTATGTCACCTCATTGAACGATAGCTCCACCTGGATTGAATATCTCCCCCCTTTGCACGAGATCATTATGATCTTGTGTATCATCACTCAACTCTACCCCCGCTACACAGCGGAGGGGTACAACTGCTACTTTTACGCTGCGATGGCACGTCACGCTATAGCAGCATATCGGCCGCTCCATCTGCCGACATCCACCCCTGGTAGCGCCGCAGAGAAAGAATCGAGATTCCTTGGTCTCAAGATGATTATTTCGGAGGATAATATAGCTATAGAAGGACTTCGCATTGCAGTAATATTTTATCAGTGTTTGAAAGAAAAGCAGCCGATCCATGGACTTCGCGCAAATGCCTAGACGTTCATAGATACTTTTCTTCGTATCCTTGATGCGTACATACATAGATTTCAGATCAACCTTGTCCAAACCGATCACCAAGTGCTTCCCGAGTAAATGTTTCGTCAACACTATGGAGTAAATGAAGAAACCTTTGGAACACGTTAGGTTTGGGAGGTGAGGTGTCATTAATCATATCAACAATGCGCGAGTCTTCATATCGTGAACCATTCTTGCCGTAAAACCCGACCAGGAGCAAGGTCTCTTCGCATTCCTCGCCCCAATCAGCGTCCACGTCGAGCACGCGCCATACATGATGCTGCAGCGAATCATCAGCCAAACTCGGAACAAGTGTTCTTATTCACACCTTCTCGACATAAGTGTTTGGTGCCCTATCCCAATGTGCGGGCGTTTTTCGCCCCATGAACTCCCTGGCTCGGTCCTCCACAAAATTATATCGCTTCAGCACTTCCGAGACGCGTTGAAGCCTTGCTTTCGACTGCATATACTCCACCCACCCAGGATGGTTCTCAATGTGCGATCGAATATAGTTGGCGATCGCTTCGTCCCTTTCCTCTTGGGTCTCAGCGAGTCGACCAGGTATAGGTGGTGTCAACAGACGTCGAGTCGGGCTCGCATGTGGGTCATGCTGTGACAGTGACGCGGTCTGTTGCGAGTACGACTCTAAGACGGGTGAACATCCCCTTCTTTGTGGCATGGCGTAGTGGCTCCTCGATAGGCGTTCCATTTGGGCCTCCCGTGTCGCGAGCGAGTAAGTTGTTTGACGAGGTGTTTCAGCGCGTGGAGCCTCAGACTCGCGCTCGTACCTTGAACTGTGATCAGGTCGCGAGTCCGAGGACAGAACAGGGGGTCGTGGTAATTGACCCTGCGGCATGGGCTATTGCAAGTCATGAGATACGTTTTCCCAAAGCCCATTAACCGCCATGGTACTTACAGCTTCCACAAAGACATTTAATGTTCTCTCCTTCGAAACAGCAAGGTGCGCTGACTGGACCTGGAGTTGGTCGAACTGATCGACACGCATAAAAAATTGCCGGAATCGTCCTCTCATCGTGTACACTTTGGCCAGACCTGGACGAGGAAATCAGTGGCAGTCAGATGGCAGAAATTGAACCTCAACCATCTATGCGGGAGGGCCCATTTTGAAGGGCATTGCAAACATCGGCAGCATCTGCCCAGAAGCCATCCTCTGGATCATCAGCGATCTTCAGAGGTACCTTGACCTCTGCCAGCTGTGAATCAGGTACGCCACTTCTCATGTCTTCAATCAGCAACGTCACCATTCGCAATGGCCTGGCGGGGGAGGCGACAGATGTGCCAGCAGAGCCACTAATAGTGATACCGAATTCGCCACGTCGGTCGGAATACTGTTGACTCCTGTTTTCAGGTGTCTGTGGCTTCGAAGTTTTTGATTTCGGAGGTGCAGGTGGCGCTTGACCGGGGAGAAAATATGGAACCACAGGTTGAGAGGCCCCCGTGGCTTGATATGTAGTGACGTTGGCACTGGTAGACGGGAAACCAATGGCTTGGCGTACAACTGGCACGTTTTCAGGGGTCAAAGTGTTAGCGATCTCGTTCTGGGAAGCAGGATCGCCATCCTCCGAGGTAGGAGTGGATGAATGCCGTCGTCGTTTCTGCAAGAAGACGAGAGAAAGGAAATGTGTCAGCGGCAGGAGGGGAGCAGTGCGACTTGCGTGTAAGACTCACTGGAGCAGACGACCGTCCGCTCACACTAGAGACCTCTGGCGGCTGTGAATTTGGCACGCCAGTTCTCATGTCTGACGTCGCCATTCGCCGTGACCTGGAAGGTTTTCGAACAGGGGTGGACGCGACAGACGTGCCACTAGAGCCACTCGTAGTGATCTTGAACTTGCTAGTCTGATCGGAGTACTGTTGACCCTTCTTCTTCCTAGGTGCCCGTGGCTTCGAAGTTTTCGGTTTCGGAGGTGCAGGTGGAACTTGACCGGGGAGAAAGTATGAAGTCACAGGTTGGGGAGCTACTGTGGCCTGATATGTGGTGACGTTGGCACCAATAGACGAGAAAGCGACAGCCTGACGTATAAGTGGCGCATTTTCAGGCGTCGAGGTTTCAGCGACCTTGTTCTGGGCGGTAGGGATGGCAAAGTCGCCGTCGTCCGAGGCAGGAGTGAATGAACACCTTTGTCGTTTCTGCAAGAAAGCAGATGTGTTGGCAACCGGAGAGGAGCGGTGCGGAAACGATGGAAATGCAAGCCCAAGACTCACCGGAGCAGGAGAAGACTCTCTACTGCTGTTTCTGCTCGCAACAAAGCAAGGGTGAATGAAGGAGCGGATAATTTGGGACAGTTGAAACACTCACGTAGATGGTATACGACACCTTCCTACCTCGGGTGTACCATCGTCCGTGTTCATGTAATGGCAGTTAGTTGGGTATCGGATGTATCTAGAACGGTGAAAGAGTATGAGCGTTTCAAGACGGAGCTATAACGCGGTGATGCCATTGTGACCTTGACTACTTTGTGGGATAGAGATTGAAGCATATTTACGTCACGATACATACTAGTAGTAGACAATAGTAACTGCCATGGAATCCCACCCCAATCATACAACATGTCTAGATTTCCTTGATCTTGGTCTCAGCGCTAATTAGAACCATAGACACGTTGGGCATTTTCTATGAAAATCTTGTCCATCTCATCCTGTGAAAATGCCAACTCGCGGAAGGACTCGAGGACGAGTCTATACCAATTCTCTGCCAGCGCAGGAGAACCATCTGCGAATGCAGGTGAGGATCCAAAAATGATCCTCTCAAATCCGAAAGCTTCCAGGACAGGGACGACTAATTCGATCGTGAGCCATCCCGTTCCGCCTCGCCGACATGGTGACTTACTGTACAGTTTGAGAATGTTTTTCAGTTCCTTTTCTTGTTTCTCTCCCGATCCCGTGGAGACCCATTGGGGGGGAAGAAGTTTGACGTATACGTTTTCAAAGAGAGAAAGTGATGACACGCGCTGTCGGTAAATGGTATATGTCGGATGATTCATCATCGTGACTACAGGCATGATCGAATCAAGCGGGGGAGGTAATGCGTTGGCTGCACACGGCGACGGGTTAGGACGAATTCGAGAGACGACGGGCGTCACCCACCCAAGACGATGGGTGGACGCTTTATGACGGCGTCCGATTTGATAGCCTTGGAAAGAAGATTGACGAGACTGTCATAAGCAGACGTGTCGATAGCTATGATGCCGGATTCGATGTCGAGATCGACGGCTCTGGCGTGTTCTAGAGACCAACGCAGGTTCTTGACGGGGACCTCTACTTGGGCATGATCCTTGGTATCGCCTTCAACCTCTGGGGCGACGAGGGTCTTACTGTCGTATGTCGTCGTGAGGGCGGGAGAGACTGTCGTGGATAGGCAGGCGGGGATTTCGGTCGCATTGAGCGCAAAAGGAATGAGGACGGCGAGGACGGGAGCATCGACTAGGCCCGACTGGAACCTGAGGATGATCAGAAGCGTACGCAGTAATTTAAATCGAGATAAGTCCTCACGACTGCAGGGAGGAAACGATCGCGTCTGCAGACTGGCCCCTTGGGGACAAGACTACGGCTCGCTTGCTAGCTAACTTGAGATGGTCGATGTCTGCGCTGTGTCGGGTGACCTGGAGGTGTGAGTCGACGACGCCAGTCGGGGAGACGAGGCTCGGGGTTGGGGGAAGGGGAAATGTGTCGGAAGTGCCGGTGTTGGGGGGAGTAAAGGCAGACAGAGGCAGACGAGGAATCTCTTTACCCCTGCGGCGAGGTGGCATCGACATGACGGTAAATGATAATAAAAAAGAAGAGTCCCACGGCACAACTAGTATTTAGTATGTCTGTCCAATCTCATGTACCACCACTACTCGTTCAGTGGCCGACGTAGCCATGGTTTCTGTAGCGTAGAACGTCGCATCCAGTCCGACCATCTCTTTTTCGTCTTGGAGTTATCGGTCAGCTTGATCGCGTTCGAGTTGAGCTCCTCGTCCGACTCACCACTTGGTCCCGATCGTCGATCTCTGCAGTAAAAAAATCGTCAAAGGCCTGTAGTGCATGTTCACGTTCTTCTCTCCGACCTTGTTCTAACCCTCGGTCAAACCCTTCCTGTTTCCCAATCTTGCGCCCTTGCTTGAGCCCGATCCCTTGACCTTCCACAAAACCTTCTTCTCGCCCTTGGTCGTACCCGTCGATACGCCCCCCCTCGTAGCCCTCTGCATGACCGGCATCGAATCCCTCGATTCGACCTGTGTCGAACCACTTGTGCATACCGTATCTCAGCCCTTCCTCTCTGCCCACATGCCTCGCCTGTAGGTTTCTGAGTTCCATCTGGAAATTTCTTGCCGTGTCGCGCGCGCGTGCGGCACTTTCGTCTGCTTCATTTCTCTGCTTCTCGAGGAGTGCGACGTCAGCCTGCAGTCGCTTTACGTCGCGCTCGAGGCTCTCGATCTGTAATTGATAGCGTTTGATCTCTTCCTTTGCGCGTGCTGCTTCGAGATCCACGACGTATTTGCTTGACTCGGCCTTTGAGACACGAGCGGTCAATTCATGTACCCTGGACTCTGCACGTTCAGCCCTGGATACTGCATGATTCGCTCGACGGATCTCCCGATCCAGTCTATCACCTGTTGATCGAAGCAACGACTTGAGTTTGTGGGCCTGCTTCTCTTCCTCGGCTAGTACGAGGCCCAGGATGGATGACGTCCGTGGTTCTCGACTGCGGGTGCTGGAAGAGTGACGATGGCGACTACTCCTGCCGGCTTGTGGGCTGTCTATGGCATCGACGACTGCAGGGTCCTTGAGGTAGCTGGTCAGCGGGGACGGGGCGGAGGTTGCCTCGCGTATCTGCGAGATCAAGTCATCGGACTGGTCCGTACTAGGTGTATCTGCGAGGTGTTCATGGAACCTGGAAGTGTTCATTGGTAAAGGGAGACGTCGTCCCGAGCTGAGCGCGCTGCTGCATCGCTCTTTCTTCCCCTGACTGCGCCGAAAAACGCGTGCTCAATGCATGTAACTTTACTATCCCACTCCCAAATTAGGTAACATTTTCTCATCCCTCTTCTCTTCTCCACCACCACCACCAATGGCCATGAAAGCAGTACGTCGTTCCCTCTTTCCCTCTCTCTCTCTCTCTCTTTCCCTCCTCACCCATTTCCAGGTCGTAAAATGTGCGTGTACCGTGCATACACGCACACAACACCTCATCCTCGCCCACAGCCGTCATCTCGGGCGACACCCTCGTCCTCCGTGGCCCCCCAGGCCCACAGGGTCAACCCCCCAAGGAAAGGTAACCATACCCCCGTCCCCCGTTGGGCCCAACATTCATGTTCCATCTACCAGGATTCTCCATCTTGCGGACGTGTCTGCTCCAAGGATGGGTAACGCTACCAGGGAGGACGAGGCAAGCCTGATCCATATGTACCCCCTTCACGTGTTGACCGCTCGCATCCCAGCCCTGGGCATTCGAGTCTCGTGACTTCTTGCGCGCCATCGCCGTCGGAAAGCCCATCTCCTTCACCTCAACACACACCTTGCCTACAAATGACGATATCACGCGCGATCTCGGCACCGCTGAAATCGCTGGTCTCGATGTCACTTCGGAACTCTTAAAGAATGGATGGGCTAAAGTAAAGGACCTGAAGCGCGACCCTACCGATGATGACACCCACAAACGTGACCTCGAGGCAGAAGCCAAGACTGCCGGTCTGGGTCTCTGGAATCCCCATGGTCCCCAGGTATGTCCTAGATTCGCTGGAAACCTCGGTCCCGCATAAACGTCCCCTCAGGCTCGTCTAGTCCATCACACGATGCCCCAAGACTCGCAGGGTTTCGTTTCAGAGTGGAAAGGGAAATCGATCGATGGCATGTGTTCACCCCTCGGCATCTTGATCGCGACTTAATTGTTGTCCACCCAGCCCTCGTGGAGCAAGTTCGTGATGGTTCGACGCTTCGTGTACGACTCTTCATGCCCGATGGACAACATCAACTAATAAATATCGCGCTTGCCGGCGTCCGTTGTGCGAGAATATCATCGAAACCCGACGAATCATCAGAACCGTGGGCAGAAGAGGTTAACCACCCAGTGCATCCGTCGACTACATCAGCTAACTTTGTCTAGGCCAAATTTTTCACCGAATCGCGCTTGCTTCAACGTGCCGTCCGTGTTGTCATCTTGTCTCTACCGAACTCGCCAGCCACCCCTTTCCAAACGGGTACAAGCGTGCCTCCTCCACCTGCTTCGATTTTTATTGGCTCAGGTAACTCATTCCTCCTCTAGACGCCATCCTCTGAACAAACTTTGCACAGTCTTCCATCCCGCAGGGAATGTTGCCGAACACTTGGTCGCCGCCGGGTTAGCCCGCATCGTCGACTGGCATGCAGGCATGCTCGCGAGTGGGGGTGGGATGGAGCGTCTTCGGGCCGCCGAAAGAGTCGCCAAGGAGAAACGCGCATGTCTCTATGCCAGTGCTCCCACTCCGTCCGTTACCCCTCCAACAAAGACTACTGGCAGTCCTAACGGGAGTTCTCGGTCATTTGAAGGTGTCGTCATTCGTATATGGAGCGGCGACCAAATATCGGTGGCCGAGAAAGAGACAGGAAAAGAACGCCGATTGTATCTGAGCTCTACTAGAGCACCAAAGTGAGATTAAATCATTCCAGCAGATCCAGTGCTTTTTGAAAAGACGTCTCAGAGTCTCGGATCCTAAACAGGCCTTCTATGCTCAAGAAACCCGGGAATTCCTGCGAAAGAGGTTGATCGGCAAAAATGTCAGGGTAAACGTGGACTTCATTCGGCCCCGTGAAGGCGAATTCGAAGAGCGAGAATGCGCCACCGTCCGATATGGAGGACAGAATTCGTATGTCGATTAGTCCGACCAGACGATCAGGTGTTCACTCTTGGTTACTGCGTAGAAATATCGCCGAGCAACTGATTGAGAAGGGCCTTGCTAGCGCTGTTCGCCATCGCAGAGATGACGAAGACAGGTCTCCAGATTACGACAAACTCATGGCAGCTGAACAGGCGTACGTGACCCACAATTTACCCTGTACATTGGCACACATGTCCTGCAGTGCATTGACAGAAACCCGTGGGATTCACTCGGGCAAAGAACAACCACCACCTAAACAGCCCCATAATCTGTCTGAGGTAGGCTACTCGATGACCGAACACGTTGTAGCCTCGTTCAAACTCGCAGTCTAGACTGCAACGCGTGCAAATTCATTCTTGAGCGGTTTCAAGCGGCAGGGTAAGATGCCTGCGGTGGTTGAATATGTTGCCTCTGGATCACGATTCAAGTACTGGTCCCTCACGGCCCCTCTACTTTAGCTGATAGCTGGTCGTCTAGGCTATTCCTCCCCAAGGACAACCAAACCCTGACCCTGGTGCTCAGCGGTACCGTACCTCTGTTCACCCAACCCTCACCCCATGGCCTCACCCACTTCAAGGTATCAGAGCACCACGTACAGCTCGCAATCCATCAGAGAAAAGCGAGCCGTTTGGTTCCGAAGCTGCAGAGTTTGCAACGAGGCAATACATGCAACGCGATGTCGAGTTTGGAGTCGAATCAGCCGACAAGTCTGGTGGTTTTATTGGATCTTTATGGTTGAAAAATGAAAATGCTGCCGTTTCCCTCGTTCGAGAAGGCTATGCACAGGTTCACTCGTTTTCCGCAGATAGTCTATCATGGGCAAAGCAATTATATGACGCCGAGGTTCGCGTCCCCTCCTCCCTTCACTGACTGATGCTGATGCACGCATACTAGGCCGAGGCCAAGCAAGCTCGGCGCAATGTGAGTCCGAACTAGAATATACACAGTTCTGTGCTAATTATGACGCGCGTAGGTGTGGAAAGACTACGACGAAGACGCTGAGAAAGCCGCGCAAGCCCCTGTGGAAGACATTTCTACACCACTGAAACCGGAGTACATCGATGTCATCATTAGTGACGTTCAAACAAAAACCGGTCTCAGTTTCTCTGTTCAAGTCTTAAATACTGAAGGTTGGTTCGCTCTTCCACTCCATCCCGATCGATAGTAATCCGATCGGTAGGCATAGCCTCGCTGGAGAAGCTGATGCGCGATTTTTCTTTGCATCACAAATCTGCCATGGCACCTGCAAACTTCACGCCGACAAATGGTGATCTAGTTTCCGCAAAATTCTCCGATGGGTCATGGTATCGTGCCAAGATTCGCAGAGCATCACCCATTAAGAAGGAAGCGGAGGTCACCTTCATCGACTATGGCAACCAAGACACCGTTAAATTCTCGGATTTGCGACCTCTTGATCCAAAATTCCGCTCGCTCCCCGGTCAAGCGCAGGATGCCCGCCTCAGGTTTGTTCCTTGCTTCTCCAAGGACCGTTTTGACCGCCCGCACAGCTTCGTGAAGCTGCCCAATCCCGACAGCGAGTATTACCCTGAGGCGATTGGCCGGTTTCGGTCGCTTTGTGAAGGACGTAAACTGGTTGCTAACATCGATCAAAGGGAGGGAAACACGTTGCACCTCCGACTGATCGATACCGCAGATCCGGCATCTGCTCATGATCCACTCGCTTGCATTAACGCAGATTTGCTCCGAGAGGGTTTCGCTTCCATCGACCGAAAGAACTGCAAGTACCTGGGAGCGTATCCGCAGATCGTCAAGCACCTACAAGAGTGTGTCGCAGCTGGCAAACACGAACGTTTGGGGATGTTTGAGTTTGGGGACGTTGAGGAGGACGACGAGTAGGCGATGACCAGGGTTGAGATGCGTCTTTTGACGTTGCATCTAGGGATCTTGATCTAATCCGTTATATCACCACTCAGTCTTTTTCATGTGATACCAAACAACCGGCGCGGTGTGATGATGCATGGTTGTCTTACATCCATAAGCTGAGTTGCAAAAGTTTCACGCTGCACTCCACGGCTTCATTTCCGCATCATAATAAAGGTATGTGCATCGGACCCTTACTGAAATATGTCGCGCTCACTTCCAAGAAGTACTGAGACAAAGTCCGACTCAATCGCAGACGATACAACAAGGGTAAATGAAAGCAAGAACAAACCTTTGAATCTGACAACACACCCGGGCCCGGGTAGATTACAAGAAACCTGCACGCTGTGCAGTGGGCCCGCAGCAAATCCACTTCGAGTTGCTCATTTCCGCTATCAGACCCATTAGATTCCAGCAAGGATCCCGGCATTGGTATATACAATCAAACACAACCCCCACGAAAAACGACCCGTCACCTAGCTACACATACTGGAAAATGATGGTGGATCCATTGACGGTGACACTCGTGACACCTTGCATTCCCATCACACTAGCACCTGGGAATCAGGAGGGGAAACAAGGTCCCCCACATCGACTTCCAAAATCCACTCGACACCCTGTTCGCAAAGAGCATAGGGGGAAGCGAGTTCCTGGCTGACGGTCTGACCGTTGGTCAGGTTCTCGATAGTTGCGAGGCCGGAGGTCGTCGTCGAAGCATTGAGGGTGGCCCTGATAACATCGCCAGCATTGATGGAGATGCCAGAAA
>JBBPTB010001059.1:0-11264 GCA_038093875.1 Boletus tylopilopsis
GGTCAACTCGTCAAGCTCTGTTGGAGCGAAGAATTTGAGCAGCAAGAGGTGCGTTCGTGTACGTGTGTACGTGTGTGCGAGGACTGAACACCCAAATCGCGCGGCAGACGGCGACGCGCACGATCTCCGAGCTGTGTCGCAAATTTGGCGAAAAAATGTTGGGCGAGCTGGTTGGGATTTTGCAACACACTCTTGCATCGCCGGATGCACGGACGCGTCAAGGCGTATGTCTCATGTTGTCCGACGTAATGTGAGTCCTATTGTCTTTCCCTGCCATGGCACGGTTGACGAGTCGTACAGGCAAAGCACGACAGACGCGCAACGCGAAGGCCACGAAGCTGAGATGATTAACATGGTGCGTACGTCGCTCGTCGACGACGACGCGGCCGTTCGAGCGGCGGCTGCGAAAGCGTTTGACACGCTTCAAGAATTTATCGGGGCCAAGGCGATCGATCAGACGATCCCGACGTTGTTGGAGGCGCTCCGGCAACCTGGGGAGAGTTCTGGGACGGCGCTCGAGGCGCTCCGCGAGGTCATGTCGGTGCGTGGTCGTTGTTCGTGGTCGGAGAAGCAGGCTCTCATAGATAGATTAGGTTCGGGCGACAACCGTGTTCCCCGTGTTGATTCCGACCCTGATCGCGACACCGATGACGGTGTTCAATGCACGCGCGCTCGCGTCACTCGTCACGGTTGCAGGAAACGCCCTCAGCAAACGTTTGACCGTCATTTTGACCGCGTTGATCAAGGTACTCGAGGAGGACGAAGACCAAGAGCTGTTGGCTGCGCTGGACGAGACGCTGCGTGCACTGCTTGGATCGATCGAAGATCTGGAAGGGTTGAACACGCTGATGTTACTCTTGCTTGGATGGTAACGTGTTTGAATTTTTCAATACAATGACACTACTCGATACTTTGCAGGACCAAGAGTGATGCTACGACACGCCGTGCCAGCGCGTGTCATCTCTTTGCGGTTTTCTCCGAGATATCGGAGTTGGACGCATCCCTGTACCGAGTGGATTGGGTGCGACAACTAGTCTCTCTGTTTGACGACCCGGACGTGAGCGTGCATACCGCCGCGTGGAAGGCGTTTGACACCTTTGTCAAAGCGGTGCCCAAGGACGAGCTCGAGCCGTTGGTCGTGCCGCTTCGTCGGACGATCGATGGGACGGGCGCACCTGGACGGACAGTACCCGGGTTCAACCTGCCCAAAGGCGTTGCGCCCTCGGTACCCATCATCATCGCCGGTCTCACCACGGGCAGCAACGAGCAGCGGGAAAACGCGGCCTACGCGATCGGCGACCTGGTTGAGCGCACCGACGAGTCCTCGATCAAGCCGTTCGTCGTGCCGTTTACCGGTCCGCTCATCCGCGTCGCGACGCAAGCTACTACCTACCCGCCTGGCGTCAAGACGGCCATCCTGAGTGCTCTCGAGGCGATGCTCGTACGGATACCGAACCACGTCAAGCCGTTCTTCCCGCAGCTGCAGCGAACGTTTGTCAAGAGCGTGAGTGACGCGTCGAGCGTCGTCGTGCGGACCCGGGCTGCGGATGCGTTGGGGGTGTTGATGCGGAGTCAGCCAAGGGTGGATCCGGTCGTGACGGAGCTCGTCGCGGGTGCGCGGGGGAGCGAGGAGGAGATTGCGGCGAGTTTCGTGTTGGCGTTGGCGAATGTCATTGCGAGTGCGGAGGTACATGGCGGGGTGGGGGATAAGGTGCGAGATGCGTGTGTCGAGTTGGTGCAGGAGGCGTTTCGGGGGACGTATCAAGGTCGGTTTTGCGTGGGATGTCTGCATGTGTAGACATGAGCTGACGCGGTGCATCGTAGACCATTATGTGCAGGCGATGGCACGACTCATCGCGTCCTTGGGGACGGTGCATCCGCGTGCACTCAGGTCGGTCGTCAAGTACGTCAGGAATTGTTTGGGGTATGCCATTTGTCTGACCTATTTGTGATAGTGCGTATCTCGTTTCGGGGACTCCGCCCTCGCCGCTGTCGTCACACGCCATCTTGGCCATTCTCCAACCAGAAGACGAAGACGGAGAGCCCCGTGTGCTTGTCAAGTCCGAGGACAC
Source organism: Boletus tylopilopsis (assembly GCA_038093875.1). Taxonomy (NCBI): domain Eukaryota; kingdom Fungi; phylum Basidiomycota; class Agaricomycetes; order Boletales; family Boletaceae; genus Boletus; species Boletus tylopilopsis. Next base: position 2,073 of record JBBPTB010001059.1, read on the forward strand.
ACTATTCGGCAAGCTCGGCGTGCTGAAGAGCGTCGCACTCAAGGTGAAGGAGAGCGTGGCAAACGAACGGCCAACGGTGGCGCGTCCGGCGAGGGAGGCGAAGGAGCTGCTCAAGGGAATTGTGGCGGATGGGGAGGAGAGTTTGGTTGGGATATTTTGAGAGGCACGTCGCGTACCATCGTTGCTAATGCCGAGAACTCGTATGAACAGGGCTCGTGTGCTTGGATCGTCACTCTGAAGCGGTGAGGGTAGGCATCATTGCGTCCACCAGGACGTTTCAACGACATCTTGTGACCCTCAACGATTCGGAAATGCGTGCTGCAGACTCGACTATGTGTGGTTACCTTCTGAGTACCTAGTGCTTGCAAGAGGTCACCAACTCACCAAGGGCGTGTTCACGTTCATCTCATCATGTTGATGACAACAAGTCTAGCAATGCACGAGCAAGGTAACAGGATCCATTCATGTCAAACACCATATCATATAGTCAGAAAACAACATGCATATCGAGATACAATCCAGTCCCAATCACTCTCCCATTCCACGATGGCATTTTAAACTGGGCTCTCTAGGTGTTAACTTGGACCAACCGCACGCTTCGAACCTTTTGACGGCGCGAACAGTAGGATTTCGTCAGTCTTGTCGTCAGTTGGTCATGCAGGAACGTGCAGGAATGAGGTTTCGAAGGAGATTTACCGTGGGATCACGCCGTCTGATCTCCTTCGCGTGGATCTTGCTGAGTAGTCCCTTGCCCTTCTCTGTGAGAAATGATGTTCCCTGCGAGGTGCAATAGCTCTTTGTCGAATCAACTCTATGTCAGTGAGCTTCGTATCTATGTGTCCTTTGTAGATTTGTATTCTTCAGTTAGTCCGTGTATCGTTTTGGGAATTTAGTGCAGGAAACTCACCTGGAAGTGCATCAAAAAAACAGCTGTGACGAACTGTGTTACGCATTGGAGTTTCCAAGAGGACGGCCGCCCGCCTGGTGTATCAGCCAGTGGGGTTTAAACGAAGACGGGGGAGGTATCTATCAAGGAATTCAGCGATGGACATCTTGAATCATTCATTTCGTCCGTGAGGGAGTGTCGTGGGTGAAGGGTGTGGGAGAAGAGGTACCACACGACGAAACCGGCCCGTACTTTGTAGCGAGTGTGAGTTTGGGTCGGCTGGCGTTTAACGCCGGATGGGAGGGTAAGAGTGGGCCTGGAAGAGGAAAAGAATCGTTAAAAGATGATACCGATGATGGAGATATCGGGATGGGATGAACGGATAAGTTCGAGGGCCGTGGTCGTCGACACACTGCGAAGTCGACCTGTCAATCTGAACGTCGCTAAAATTGCCATTGTTCTACTCACTTGGTGTAGACTTTTTGGTAGATGTGTGCCAGACCGCCTGCCATCATTGGTGCTGGTGCCAGTGCGCCGCGAGTCCACAGCGGACATTCAAATTCCGCGTCCATAACTCGGAAAGCCATGGCGAAACAATGGGAGTTGACATGTCCACTCCACACGGTGTCAGGTCCACAGTCGTGGCGCTGGCAGAGGATAAATAGTTGGAAAACGGCCGCAAGAAAATGTCTGTTTGTCTGATCTCTCACTCATATCATCTCTGACGCGTCTCAACATCCTACTAGTACCCCTCGCATCACATGTCCGCTCCGAAAAAAACCACAAAAGTTCAAACCGACTCTGGAAAAGAAATGGATGGTCGCTGGTTGGGTGCCATGCCCGTTGATCTCTTTCTCGACAGGTACCTCCCCGCTGCCGCCGAGCACCCACTACCCGACTTGCCCGACAATCCATTCAAGAATGTCCTCGAAGACGCAGTGGAAAGTAAACACCTCGACCACCTTGTGAGTGCAGGATTGTCTCGCCCGCATCCGTATGCTGACACGCTCGTCCGACGTGCAGATCACAGCCATGAAAGCATGGATACCTCATCTCGATGCTGTCAGCACAACCCCCAAGAGAGATACTGTGAATAACGTCAACACCAACATCGATGTTTCGCTCTACAATCGTGTCGAGGGTGTGGCACCGCCTGACAAGACAGATTTCTCGCGATTGGAGCTTTGGATGGCGTTCAACGCGACCAAGGCTGTGGCAGGCTTTCAAGATCCTCCGAACGACACTGAAGACGAACGTCTTTTGGCCATTGAAAAAGGATCGTTCACACCAGACACCGATGAGGCCACGAACGCGAGGACGCGACTGGTACGCTGTGCGGAGGCCCATCATGGTCACCAAATTCGCCATTTCTCATTTTCGGTTGTCATCCGAGGGGGCGACGCACGATTCCTGCGATGGGACCCTTCTGCTATGGTTGTGACCGCCTCCTTCGACTACCGCAAGAACCCAGAGCTGCTCGCCGCATTTTTGTGGCGGTTCGATCATCTCTCTCCAGAGCAGCGGGGTCACGACATATCCATACATCCTGCAAACCTCACACCCGAGGTCAACGCACACGTAAGAGAGAAACTGGGAATTAAGGCGGACGCTCCACTGTACCAGTACGAGGTGCCCGATCTGATCGGAATGGGTCATGCTGTCGGTCCGAGACTGCTCAACCACAAACAACCTCTCACTAATCGGTGTACCCGTACTTCCCCCATGCTTTGGGTTCCAAGTGCAAATGTCACTAGGTCATGCGGAGAAGGAATCAAGGATCCGTGGTCCGAGGAAAGACTCGTTTACGTGAAGGACACATGGCGATTCATCATGAACGAAATGATCCCCGAACACAAGATATATGAGATGCTTCATAGTCATGGAACTCCCAACATTCCACAACCCGTGGCTGGAGGTGACTTCGAAGGGGGTAGGACACATGCGGACGAATTGGTGGACGCCCCCTGGCTGTGTATGCGACCGGAAATCTCGTCATTTCAACATTGCCGACTTATACATGGCGTCGTCGGGCGTCCGCTTTGGAAATTTGACTGCACAAAACAACTTGTCACGGCGTTCCTTGACGCACTGCAAGGTGGTGAACTTCCCGTCAACAATTTCTGAATGGTCAACTGACAATTAAATCCAAAGCTCACTCCTATGCAGTGAATGTTGCGAAGATTTTGCACCGCGACATTAGCGTGGGGAACATCATTTTGACGGAAGATGGCAAGGGCTTGCTCATCGATTGGGAAATGGCAAAGGTGATGGACGAGAAGAAGACCATTGGCGCAGTATGTCTTGCATTGCCTTTCTGCTTCATGTCCTCAGCTAACACATCCTTACAGGGAACACGGCAGTTTATGTCCGCAAATATTTTACAGAACCCGGACAACGCGCACACGCTCACGGATGATCTCGAGTCGTTTCTGCACGTCCTCGGCTGGCTCACTTTACGTTACATTCCACCCATCGATTCATATTGCGCTGCGGATCACGACGAGGACATGGACACATTTGAGGACAATGGATATCGAAAAGGCAAACTGCTCCGTAATGAGCGGTACCCGTCGGCGACCTTCAAGCCTAGACACAAGTCCCCTTTGTTCGAGCTCCTGATGGAACTGAGCTCGCCATTCATGTCTCGCTATAGCGGCCCCCCTGATCCTTTCACCCTAGAGTATGCTGCCGTACACCAGATGGAACCGTGGAAAATGGGACTGTACTATCGCAGTTATTGTCGTGTTAAACGATACGAGGCGGACACGGAGATCCTCGAGTCACACGCGTGGTTTATCGACACGATCAAGGAAACCTTGGACACGCCGGAATGGCCTACCGACGACAAGGCTGAGTCAAGCCTGCTCCAATTCCGTGGTGAGACGACATGTCAGGAGCCAACAAAGACGAGCCCACGTCGGTGCTCTGAAGATGTCTGTGAGACGTCCAAAGTCAAAGCGGCCGCGAACGAGTTGAAGCGTCCTGCGAGCCCGGTATCTGGGCCGACGGCGAAACGTACTCGTGGAACGTCGGCTTCGTCTGGGATGGGAGCTTGATTGGATTGGATTGTATCCGTCGTTCTAGTCGTGGAGGATGTATGTCGCGTGACGGGCTTGACAGTAATGTATGCGTTCTCTTTGATGATCGTTGCACGATGAAGTCTGTCTGACATGTATCGACTAATCGTATCTGAATGTATGCTAGTATAATGGAAATCAACATCGTACAGTTCGATCCTTAGTCACGACAACTTAAACCAAGTGACACGACTTCCTCAATCGTGTGTCATTTTCACTGGCTGCCACCAACATATTGACATGAAAGTGGTCGACAAGACACGCTATATTTTGAGAACAATACACTTTTAATACTTAGTACATTCCAGACCCACCCCAATCACCACGTCAGTCACCCTATACACGGCATCGTTTTGCACTCGGCTCAGTCACCACACTCGCCGCACGCTTCAAGTTACCCGACAACCCTTTCGACGCCTTGTCAACTGCTTGCGAGCGCTGAGACGCGCCAGTCTTGCTTTCTCCCAGACATGTCGTCTCACTGGCAGAAAATTGGACAGGCAAGTGTTCAGCCCTGTCGTTCGTCGGCCATGTCTCTTTCTCCAACGCGTTCTTCATCGTCTCGATGAACCAAGCAGCCGATTCCAGCCGCTTCATGTTCTCGTCGTATCCTTCAATGTGCCAACGGCGCAAACGCAGTTTCGGGGGTGACGCGTCGGTAATAGCGCGAATCATATCTCGCTCTTCGTCAGTGGGAGGATCGCTGTAGCGTGCCTTGAATGGCCCTCGCAAGTTTCTGAGGAGCTCGCACAGCGGAGTCTGGCATCGAGGCTCAAAGTACCGTGATGGGTATCTATCCGCAATCAAGAGCATCTTCTTTCGTTCTCCACCGGACTCGGAAGGGGAATCTTGATAATAGAATTGTTCATCAAACGTGAGCATGTCGAAATTGCGAAAATGGTCGTAGGATTGAATGGCCGGAACGAAGCTCAGCATGAGCCATGCGAGGAGGTGGAGAAATGACTCGAGATCGTCGACAGACGTGTGCACTTGGTCGTCCTCGCCGCCGAGGAGATTGGCGGAAATGAATGCCCAGGTTCCCTGCGTGAATCGATCGGATGAGGTCCATCAATATTGTAACAGACCGCTTACCGTGCGGCCAGGACGTTGTGGGGTATTTTCGTCTATCTTCTTTGCTAATTCCCAATCGATCAGGAGCCCTCGTCCATTGTCCGTCAAAATGATATTGCCTGCACTAATGTCGCGGTGCAAAAGCTTTGCGAATTTCACTGCATGCGCATGAGCTTTGTATTCGTGTGTCAGCATGTGATCTGGGAATCGTTCAGAGAATGTTCACCTTCAAGTGCATCAAGAATGGCTGTCACAAGCTCTTTTGTGCATTTGAACTTGGAGATAGGACGGCCCACGATCCCGTGCACGAGTCGGTAGTGAACGCAATAAGTGCCCTTACTAGGCTGCACGCACAGCCACGAAACATCATTCCAGTACTCCCCTTCCGTGCCACCATCTTTAACGTCCCCTCCAGCGACGGGTTTCGGGATGTTGGGAGTTCCATGGCGGTGAAGCAATTCATAAGCTTCGTGTTCAGGCATTCGTGGGTATCGCCAGGTATCTTTCAAGTAGATCTTTTTCTCTTTGGACCACGGCACATCATTGGATGTCCCGTCGGCCATGTCCTTCATCGGAATCCAAACCATCGGTGAGCTCCGAGTACACCGCCTAGTGAGCGATAGAGTTTGCTTTGGCAGCATCGGACCGTAGGCGTGACCAGCTCCGATTAAGCCGGGTACGTCGTACTGATACAGCGGGACGTCCTGCTTGAGTCTCAGTTTCTTCCTGATACGCGCGTCGACCTCGGTTTCAAGGTTTGCTGGGTTGATGGATACGTCGTGACCCCGAATCCTTCGAGGGCGATGGTCGAATCGCCACAAAAACTCGGCCATGAATCTTGGGTTCTCGCGGTAGTTGAACACTGCGGTCACTATCGTGGTCGAGGGATCCCATCGCAGGAACCTCGCTTCATCCCCTCGGATAACAACGGAATACGAACAATGGCGGACCTGCTGACCGTGGTGAAGCTCCGCGTAGTGGACCAGTCGCCCCCTCGCATTCGCTGCTTCCTCGGTATCCGGCGTGAAGAGGCCTTCTTCTCTGAACCTACGACGTTCTTCGTCGTCGTCGCTTAGAGGATCCTGAAAGGGTGCGTCATCCTTGGGCGAGTTGAACGCCATCCAGAGTTCCATTCGCGTGAAATCTGTCCTGTCTGGCGGTGCCACACCCTGAACCCGGTCGTAGATCGAGATGTCAGTCTTGATGTTGAACTTGTCGAGAATGACGTCCTTCGTGCTTGTGTTGACAACGTCGAGGTGAGGCGTCCATCCTTTGATAGCAGTGGTCTACACGATGAGCTCGTCAGCACACAGACTCTTGGGAGAGAACCCTACACTCACGAAGTGGTCGAGGAATTCGCTTCCCTCCTCGTATTTGGGGACATTCGCGAACGGATTGTCGGGGAGAGGTGGCAATTGATCCTTGACGGAAGGGAGATACTCGTTGAGGAAGTTGCCGACGGGCATCGCACCCACCCAGCGGCCCTTCATTTCCCGGTCAAGGTAATTCCGAAAGTTCAATAATTCTTGAGGATCGGACGTAGAAGACGAGTCTGAGCTGTGCCGTGTATCCATGGTAGATTCACTAAGCTGGGGGACTTGTGGCACCTTGGCTGTAGAAGTGGATGAGGGATGAAAGAAGCAGAACCTGATGAGAGGACTGGGGAAAGAGCAGGTTGGGATATTGATCCTGTGCAATTTATGGGACGCTCACATGCCTGGGCCAGTGTGGATTTGTCAGTAAGCTGACTATTGTTGTACGAACTCCGATGTGGACTTACCGCTTTGTTGTACTCATACGGTGGACCACTGCCAGGGGATCGTGGCTGTACAGCCGATGTGACTCGTCAGTTTCCTCACTTTCGTATATTCAACTTCCAGGTGCAAGGAATGATAAGCAATGCGTTGCTACGGAATCTCTACAATGTACTGCTCACTGTACGAAGCTCTGATCACAAAAATAAAGATCCTAGGTCATTAATCACCTTTTTGATTACCCGTTAGCATGACTCGTGTTACACAGGAGGAGCTTTGCCAGGGACCAACCTCATTGCAGCCAGTCAGGTTTCTTTGGCAACGAGACGGCGATGTCGGTTGACAATGTATCAGCACACTCGTGCACGTTCCACGCATGGACGTTGAATGGTCCAAACAGCGACAAATTCACATGCCATGAGTCGTAAGGATACCAGTCTGTTGTATACCGTGGTCATGACTCTCAACTTTCTCTCCGGACTCGCTGTTGTTGGTTCGTGGCAGGCACGTAATGTACGTTGGCCCGGCAGTTATACCCTAAGTCGATGATCAGTATACCACCATTAGGACGTCACGGTCTAGCCCCAACTTGTCACCTTAGCGTCACCGACGACGTCCATACAGTCAAAGTGTGGTTTCACGACAACCACGTTGTGACATTCGGAAGGACACCCGGGTGTCGCCAACCACACGCAGTCCGAGTTGAACTATCCCCATCACCCCCTTCGACAGGCTATGCAAGGAGAAAGTTACATACGACCCCCGGGCCTTTTTGACAGTGGTGGACTCGGAGTTGCTGGGACAACCTCAAACGTGCCCTTCTTCGAGTACGCTCTTTACAGTTTCCGAGTTTTTTCATTGTTGAAAATGACCGCTTCTGATGTTTTTAAAGCTCGTGCGAGGTTCGTGATGCCCTCGGTCGATGGGTTCGTATGTGATGGAAACGTTTGTGGGTGCAGATTCTTACCTGAGTTGAAACAAACATGAATTTCTCAAGCTGAGTCACTACTACGTGGTTTCGAAGGCGTGCACCTGTCAAGGTGGTGATTTGCGCGATGGAATAAGATCGGTGACGCAGACAAAGAAAGCTTGACGGGCTTGCAATACGGCACGCTGCAATACGGCACGCTGAAGGGAACGAATGGCAAGAAGGATCGATATGTATGGACGACTTGGTTTCAGGTCAACGGCAAGACAGCCAAGGAAATATCTCCGACCACGCACTGGGTAGGTTCAACCGTAATCGAGTATTCACGGTTTGAATCAACGATCGGCCAGCGTACTATGGATCATTTATACCGCTGGACTTGGCACCTGTAGCTGCTAAACAGAGTCAGAATGGTTCTCGATCGACTTACTCTAGTATGTATTTACTTCCTCGGCGGGTCGTTCTTATGATTTCGACAACGTCGCAGATATTAGCCTTGCGTTTCGTCTCCTCCGCACTGCACAGCGAGGGAGCTCGTGACTGATTTCGCGGTGCGGTTGGGTTGAGACTCGAAGCAGGCGATGGAGAGTGGTCTGCTAAGGACGACGTCTCGACGACGGCATCCGCATGTTTTCGTCCCTTTCGTTGCTAGATTGAAACGCTCGCGTGGAGGACGAAGTGCCATCGCCCAGCGCATGCGTTGGGCTTCCTGGGTTGGTGGTCATGACGCAAGATGTCAAGACACTGCGTCATGACCACCAACTCATCACCGTTCGAACGTGAGCTGCTGCGTAGGTGAGAAGATGGCAATATCTGATGCTGTCGATTTTTAAGTGGTCACAGTGCATGTTCGACTTGGACAAACCTCGTTCCCGGATGTCGACAGCGTGAAGGCGAACGCGACATGTCAGACAGACTACATCGTACAACGAACAACAAAGAGAACGCATACATTCCTGTCGAGCCCATCATGCTTCTTCCACAGTATGTATGTGTACATATTCGAGAACGGCAGACATAATCCAATCATTTTCGCGTCCCAGACGCAACCGACGTCCCATGAACACGTTTTACGCTCGGCCCAGACATTGGACTCGCAGCGCGCTTCAACTCGTTCGCTGGCGCGTCAGACGCCTCGCAGACATCTTCGGAGCACCGACGCTGGTTCGTCTTTGTTGGTTCCTGACGCTTCGCCTCACGACGAAGTGGGAGCGTGTTTGCCTCAGCCTTGTCGTCGGTAGGCCATTCCTGCGTGTCCAAGGCTTTCTTAATCATGTCGATGAACCGTGCGTGTGACGACGATCTCCCTGTCCTCGTCGTATCGTTTATCGGTGGAGAGGGGGAGTCCCTCTGCTAATGGCCCAGGTAAGGTAGTGGTAGGTGGTGTCTGACTACGACAATGACGAGCTACAGGACGCCAGCCACTGCGCCAGGACCCCTGGCACTCCTCCGAGGGGCTTCGCCCCCAGCGAGGCC